>JBAIZZ010000228.1:1268775-1284399 GCA_037355905.1 Heliconius aoede
TTAGCTGCATGAATTTGACTTAATTAATATTAAAGTGATTTAGTATAGTTTGTCATCAACATATAAGTACATACATAAAGTATTTAAGTTCTATTTATTGCTTACTTACAAAAAAAATGTAAAAAACACAATACGTATGAAATACGTTTCATAAAGACGCAAGGAATAAAAAGATATTAAGTGACTATTATCCAACTGGTATGTTTCTTTGTCGGTGCAAAATTTAAACTTATGTAGACTATTGTCTAAGTTAGTGGCAGTTTATTTCCTCGTCATGTAAAAGCTCCTCGTCATATATATGTGACATGACATGTAAAAGTTGTAATTTTTTTTAATGTATAATATATTAAACATATATTTCCCTACGCACATAGAGACATAGAGTGGGTAGGTAGGTCTGTACACGGAGAGAGCGCGAGGGACGCATAGATGCCAATAAAAAGTCCTCAATGACACTCCTTTATTGACGCGTACATTTCTTTCCACAATTTCTAAATCCATTTTTTCCCTGAATACAAGCTATTTATTAGTTTCACTTCAAAAGTGCTTTCTTCGCTGTCGCCTTTGGAGCCTCGTTTCACTTATCCCTCTCGAAAGATTTATTATGTACTTACAAAAATGGTACGGCTATTTTGTGGAACAGCTAACTTATGATGTGTCTTTTATTTATTATTATTATGGGAGAGGACAAGGCAAACGAGCGCTCGGGTCACCTGATGGTAAGTGATCACCGCCGCCCACGACCCCATGCAACACCAGAGGAGCCACAGGTGCGTTGCCAGCCTTTAAGGTGGAGGATGTTGGGCGCCTGATTCTTTAACGGAATATTACTATGTATTAATATCAAATATCAGCCTAAATTACAATATATTAATAACCAATAGTATATAGATTATATTTACCTCTCATCTCTTTCTTTACCTCACGAAGTTCACGATTGTGTCGCCCCGCGGTCCTCGTGACCAGCGACACACCGTTATTCTTCGATCTCTCGTCCATTGTCTCAGACGCTTCGCTTCACCGTTACGTGGTACTGATATGTTTGTATGACAACGACATATGACAGCAATGTTACCAAATATTATGATTAATAACTTAAACAGAAATAATAGAAGACATTTAATGTCTTCATTTAGACAAGTAAGTAATGGCGCTACGTACTTGTTTTTTATAAATAAAGTTTGCGTGACGTACTGTACGGTTAGAAAATTCGGCGACAGGTAACAGGTAACAGGTCAAACAGTTCTTCATAAGACTGCCCATGATAAATGCGGTAGAAAACGCACAGCGAGGAGACGTCTCTACACAAAACCGAAGTGTCAAGCTTTTCACAGATCAATGGGTCCCCAATGGTTCGAACGGCTCTACGTTGTACATCCTACTAATAATGAGAGTTGATCTAAGTTTCATATAAATAGTATTCGCAAATGTTTTTTGAATTTATATTCAACATAGTGTTTTTCATAAATAAACTGACATTTAAATAATCCTAAATATCCGCTAAGTATAATTTAGCGCCCCTTCAATAATAGAACATTTTAAAATATAAGTAGCATTTCTGACTGAGGTTTAGCAAAAGAAAATACTTTTGGTTGGACAAGCTCCTCGTATATTATTTATTAATTTTATTTTTTTATTTTATTATTCATGAATTTACGTACCTAATAAAAGTATTTCAAATTTGTCACGGAGATCGTATCGTATTATAATAAATAGATGTTCGCTTTATATAATGTAATGTCGTGTATATAGCCTCGGATGCATTTATAATATAATATTACATTTTTATATTTAAGCACCGATCAAATATATCTAATAATCTGCTCAAAGCGAGTAGGTTCCTCTTAGTTTTAATGAGGGCCCGCACTCCGCCGGGAGCAGCGGGCACGACGGCGCGGCGGAAGTACTCCTTACAACTACGAGGAAATAAACTGCCACTAACTTAGACAATAGTCTACATAAGTTTACATTTTGCACCGACAAAGAAACATACCAGTTGGATAATAGTCACTTAATATCTTTTTCTTCCTTGCGTCTTTCATACGTATTGTGTTTTTTACAATTTTTTTGTAAGTAAGCAATAAATAGAACTTAAATAAGACTTTATGTATGTACATATTTACATATTTTAAATTATATTTACAACTTTTAGCATGTGCAAATTGCTTATTTTAGTCTCCACGTGCCGCGACTTATATCGTACTAGATGCCGGAAAAAGGAAAAACATCTTAATTGTATTGTTTGCAGAATGTAAGACGCTAGTGAGACGCTCTTTGAAGTTGACTCTAGAGGTGTGCGACGTAATGGAATACCTGCTTGGGTATATAGTATTATATATACAAAAAAGCTCGCTAATATAATATATATATAAAGCTTTTCAATTTAGAATAACAAAGACGTCTTTACACAATATGAAACATACTAAATCAGTACGTTAACATAAGAATGATTTAACAGTAATCGCAATCAATATGTTCCCTGGTATCCAGTTTCTCCGTTAATAGTAATGCTGGTGGGTCCGGGATACGAAGTGTAATTAACGATTATATATTTAGGGCTATTTCGGTCACCTACACGACATAATAATCGTATATAATCGTACCTACTGTGGAGACATCGCTGGAAACCTCTAAATAGCAGCCTTTTCATTAAAAGAAGGAGAAGTAATGAAACCTTAAGAACCGCCCAAACAGTACATTAATAATAAAATAACAAGCCATTTTTGTATGTATATATAAATTATACATTTGTTTCATTTTAAAATTCTAAAATACACAATTTGTAACAAACCCTAAATTTAATTTTTTATTGTATCTATATTCTAAAGAAGAAAGATTTGTAATGGTTTCACACAAAATATCGGAGTGATTTCACCATTAGTAAGCTGCATCTTTTCTGACCAACATAGGTTATATTACATTCTCAAAATAAGCGTAAACCACGTAATAATAAAAATGAGATGTGTTTGGCTCCGGCACGACGCAAACCAACGACTGAGCTTAAACTCATTAAAAGTTAAAACAATTTGGATCTATCTGTGGCTGCTCGTGACTGTATCAGAGTCGCCATCCTCCCGGACTGCAGTGTCGGAGACGAACATACAATTATATTACATACATTCTTGCTACTTATATTTTTATGTGAGTTTATTTATATAGATTCCGCCGTGTGATCCCGGCTCAGAATAGGATCACCCTGGTACTGTCGGTGTCGTAAGAGGCGACTAAAACACGTGTGGTAGAGTCACGTCGCCAGTAATGGCAACACGTATGGGCAGACTCAACTGGATTAATACCACCCCCGGTATTTAAAACCGGCGTGAAGTAGTGGCTCTTGCCACTGCGTTTCCTTGCCTTGCTTTTTTTTTGCCTTGTCCTCTCCCATAAAAAAAAACGAAAGGTTTACAAGCACTAAGGCCACTTAATGAATTGTAGGCAATATTTTTTGCTTAAACTTCCCTGAGCAAAAAGTAATGGAGCGATGCTTATATTTATTTAAAAAAGCTTCCCGCGGTATTCTACTCACATCTCTTAGTTACATCTTAAACATGATTTAGAAAATGAAAACCCGCACAATTCTTAAACGTTATCTGATCATTTCGGATTATTTATTTTAGTAACTTATTAGTCCACCGCCGCGCAATGGATTTTTATTATAACTTTAGTTCTGACGACAGTGAACTAACTATATGTCTATTATAGTCAATATTGTTGATAATCCGAAATGGCAGTCACAAAAAGGTTTTTATGAATTTCAACACTCGCGATGTCTTGAAAATTGGACGGTGTGTGGGGAACACCCTACGTTCCCCACTGCATGTGCGAAGCGAAAAAAATGTTTATACAATATAAATTGTATATTTATATGAAACGTACCATTATCTTGATTACAGCTATTAATAAAATGATACAAACAACAGCGTGGATGCAAGCGAGGATTATTTTTTATAGCCCCAGTTACGACAAAACGTTTTATAGACCATATTCTGAAATCCTCTGTCACATAAAATAAATAATAATGTATATAGATATGTTTAATTAGTAAGTATTTATAGATCGCTTTATCCCTGGTGGTCTCACCCACCCACCCAATCAGAGAGAATCCTCTCCATATACTAAAAAAATAAAACTATAATTGCGGCGAGAACAAGACTCGTTGGTGGAGTAGAGGTAGGCAGACGTGTTAAGACACTCCGTTCCACACTGTAATTTGTAATGTGTGGTAAAAAAAGATAATTCAAGAATATTTTCTTAAATTATTAATAATAATTACGTTTCTTTACAGTGTGAGTATAACGTTGTAAACTAACTTGTAAGCACAGTCAGGAAATGAAAATAATTATCTCCTTCGAATGAAAATTGCAGTGCTTACAGACTGACGAGAGAGGAAATCTGAGGAAAAGTGAGTAAAATTAATCAAAAAATGGTCAATGGTTTTTTTAGCAAAGGCTGGGAGGTAAAAATATATAGAACTCCGGTGAATGGAGTTATAATTATACAAATTTAAAAGTTGAATAACTATTTATATTTATGTAAAGACACTCCGTTGCCCATTTTCTGCCACACTTTCAAGACATTGCGTATTGAGTGGTGGAACTCAACACCTCAACACGTCATCTATCAGACCGGGGAAATCTAAATAAATTAAATCGTCGCGTCACAGTCCGCCCCCAATATAAGAAAAACATGTTGTTTAATTTTATTTACAATAAAGACTTATTATATTACATGTACAGGTAACAAGAGACGCCGACCTGCTCCGGATATTAAATAAATGTCATGCAAACCCGACGTTCTCAGCCACAAACACGATAGTTGCACGATAGTACACACGTCATGTCACGCGCAGTGACAGTACTCTATACTCCGCTACTTGCTGTAATAGATATCAGAACTGAAATGTATCTTAGAGTCGCGTATACACTTACCAAGCAAACTTATCGTAAAAATAATAAAAACAAATCGTCGCTACGAACTCGGACCAGCGACTGTCGGACGTTTCATACGTTTGACAGTTACTGATCCAACTTTGTGGTGGTGGTGTGGACAAACTAACGTGAAGCTGCCCGACCAGCTGAGTTGCAAGAATTATATATATCTCCCAGTACCCAGTAGCGACGAACGCGGGTTAACAAGGTGCTCCTTGCCTGTAATGCTTTACGGGAAAAAGCGTGAAGTTGTATAAAAAGTGATATTTTTTTGTAGCTATTATGACATTATTTCGCTTAATTGTACAAATGAATATATTAACAAAAAATGCAGAACAGACAGTAATTGCACGTTGACGTCCCCCTCCCACGTTATGTCACGTGCCGTCCTCCACAGACGAGCCTCGCAATACGAGAGGAGGGAATCCGTTAATGACTTCTCCTAATGACGCACTGTTACAGCATTCACACTGTGTATGCTGATATGTGTAGCAATATCTTTTAATTAAATGTTTGCTATAATAGTTTAATTTAATTAATAATTAATTATAACTCTCCACTAGTATCATGAGTGACGAAGGAATAGAAATACGAATCACGTAGCAAGAGTGGGCCTGAGACCTCTTACGATCTTACGATATTTCCGGGGATATATAAAAAAGGGCAGGGGTTGCTACTTTCGAGATCAGATTATAGACACTTTATTCACTCAAAACGAACAATTTTCGCTTATATTGAGCTTAAATACTAATATATAATAACTTCTTAAGTAAACAATTTCAAGCGGTTGAATGTAATATATTGTTAAATATTATTTAAATAAATAAATAAACATGCAGGTATCATCGGTAGTAATTGAGTTTGGATATTTGATTGTTTACCTACGAGTATATGATTATTGGGGCCGCTGCATTCGAAATGATGAATTACTTCCTTCAACCCCATTTCGTTGACGAGGCTTATGAAGGTAGCTTCATTTAATAGAATGCCTTTTTAGCTTTTAGCTAATCAATGTTAGCATTTATTTTATTAATGATCTTTCAAATTATTTTTCAGTATCGGCATTTTTAAGATTCTGTAGCGATATTATGTTTTATAGTTACGGTTTTAGAGCTTTAAGCCCCCCTAGATGGCGCATGTCCTCTTCACTTAATATATATTTTATAATAGTTCTAATACACAATTCCGTTCCCCACTTTCCGTCTAATTTTTGAGTTAAGTTGTGTATTGAATGATGGATTTTTTTTTCATTTTACAGTATGATTTGATGAAAATTTCTATATCGATCACCTCTTATTTGTCAACAGCTCGTTTAACGCTAGGTCGTTTATCAAAATTTTGTAATTTGCTTACAAACGCCCGTACGTCTCCGAGGCTCGTGCCACGACAAAGTTTCGAGCCTCTAAAAAGGTTTCTCGACGTCGCCAGTAATTGGCTAGATGACATTTATACATAAATAATACGAAAGACTGGAAAAATTTGGAAGAAAACTAAATTAAAAACTTTTTCAAAGTTTTTTTCTATTGTCTATACATCAAAGGCGAAAGAGATTATTATTTATTTATTTTTAGTTAAAATGTTAACTTATTTAAGCGTAAACTCTGCCTTAATCTAATCTATCTTTCAGAAATATATATTTGGAATTGCTCTAATATTTCAGTTTAATACATTAGGCTATTACTTTGAAAGATCAGGTCTGAGACATTAACTTTAGTGAACTGCTCTCAAATTGTTTGACGTTCAAGAAAATGAAGCATGTGACTTCTTATTTTGAAGAACAAAATATATATTAGAAAAAGCCATCGTAGTTGTAAACGCGAGAGGTTGTGGGTTTTATCCCACTCGAGGAAATGAATGGAAGAATGAACGGGAATATAATACATACATAAATATTCATAATATATTTATTCTGGCTAATATAATAATTGATAATTTTTTAGTCAAATAAGTCATGTGGGTAAAGTAGCGCAGTCAAATGGAAATAACTAAGAGTTTTTTATGATACATCTACATATATATATATATATATTTTAATGGATTATTATCAGGTGACCCGAACGCTTCGGGTTCGGGTCATCTGATGGTAAGTGATCACCGCCGCCCACGACCCCGTGCAACACCAGAGGAGCTACAGGGGCCCGGCATTACCTAATGTGAAACGTAGTGGCAAAAGTCACTACTTCACGCCGGTTTTAAGTGCCACAACATGACATAACAATATAATTTAGTTTAACTTGATAAAACATCTAGAAGACAATTAGTCAATTCCAATAGGTAACGTCGAGTTACAAGAAAGTTATATGATACGTTCGGCGCTCGCCGCTTAGTTAGGACTTTTCCACAGTAAGAACTTTGTTTTTGTATAAGAGAAAACACCGGTAAGTGCGAATCGGAGTCGCCCACCGAGGTTTCCGTACTTCGTGATGGGCATTTATTTTGTATGAAATTACCTAGAAATATAAACATATATTTTCTTCTATGAAATTCAGTTTCACACTGTATCCCGTACACAGCAGGGTTAACGCGGTGTTAAAACACACCGTTCCCCACTTTCTGCCGAATTCTGGAGGCATTTCGTGTTGAGTGGCAGAACTCAACGCCGCGCTGTGCTTCGACACCAGAGCGAAGAAAAATGGAAAAATAAACGAAAAGAAATATTTCACTTCCACGTGTACGGGCGGCACCTTTGTGCCACTGCGCAACGACGGCTTCAATGAAATACCTATTCTATAATTTCTATAAAATACCTATAAATTTTCTTTATTTGTATCTACGTCTCACTACAAAATCGATGCATTTATTCTTGTACCTTTCAATAACAATCACTTAAAAGTTTGATTGTTTAGTGCTTCTAGGCATTATACACCTGAATATTTGGTATTAATTTCTGCGTGATACTTCCACGTGATCTCCAGATCAATGGGCATGACAGACGGATCGACGGATGACAAAGTAATCCTGTAAAAATTTCGTTCCTAAAAAATGCAACTATATACGGACTCCAGGACCAGGCCAGGAGTATCACTTGTGCTTTAATCGATGTTATAGTTCTGTGTTTTAAGTGTTCAAGTGTTGATGAAAAACATAATAACTTCTCCTTTAGTAGTTACGTAAGGGCGATCATTCAGAGGAAAGATACTGGCTAATATTAGTGACATTTCTATAAAGCTTAGGTTGTTATTGTACTTTCAAAAGAACCCAAATAGACTTGTATTTAAGTATTTTTAAAAACGTATTAAATGAACAGCAAGTTCTTGAGATGAAGTTGATGAATAATGGATGTAAAAAGCTTCTACGAATACATTTTACAACTTCGAAGTAATTTTACATTTATTCGTAGCAGATCTGAAAGTCAGCAAACTGTCGCTGGTATTTAGATATTGCAATGTTCCTGTCATCCAGAATCGGCGTATAAAGTTCTACGGAGGAAAATAAAACTTAAAGAAACATTAAGATATTCAAATTTAAATTGTATTGCCATTAAAATTACTCTCCAAGAACTTGTAAAGCTGCAATCACTCTCTGCATACTTGGATAACTTCATTAGATATTACTGAGAATATTTTATCGTTTATTGAAGGGGTTTCTGGAAATAATTTGTTGTGGAATAAATCTGAATTATAATGCAATATATACAATGCAAATTTTTAGATTTTGAATATGCTTCATTTAATAAATAATACGTAATAAGTAATTTGAAGGAGGGGCAGCTAATTTAAATATTTCGATAATGAATATTGAAATAATGGGGACTTGTGAGTCATTTCTATATATTTTATCGAGCAACAAAAAGTATATGTTATATTGTCTAATTCAAAAAGTTCTCTTAAAACTTGCTTCGGCTTACCTTATTAAGTCGAGGCTATCCGATAGCCTATGATATATTAGGATTTATATATAAAATTTACTATACATGAAGGTTCCTTCTTCTTGTGTCCCACTATATAAAGGACTGTTGAGTGATGTAAAAAAGTGTAGACAAGACTGGTCAGAGTATTTTGCTATACGGGCATTCGAAGAGAAGGCCGCTCATCACTATATTATACATATTTACTCGTGGTTCACTCGTGGTTCTATGTATCCAAAATGAAAAGCGAATACATAGTATCACTATAGACTTAGTGCAGGACATATTTTAAGTAATAAATTTAAATTTTTAATGGGCCATTGCTGATGGAGTGGGTGTGGAGTGAACTTTTAAGACCACATGAGTTTAAATCTTATAACGCAGGGCATGTAATAGCGTATTAGCAGATCTTCTTTCTAATGTTGCTTTACTAACACTAGGTCTACCTAACTTAGGTTCACGCTTTAGCCCTAACGGGGTAGTCAGAGTGACGTCACCGACTACTAGTCAAGGGCGCGAGTTCAGAGGTGATTGTGCTGTTATCTTGTCAGATTTCATTACGGTAGATTTCATTTTTATGGGAATACTTAAAACAAACGTGAATTATTGTGTATATATAAAAATTGTGAATCTCGTAATTTTTTAGAAATTATTTCTATATTTAATATATAATATAAGTTGATCTGATCTCTATTTAATTTGTATTCATAATACAAATTAAATAGAAATCAGATCTGCTAATCTAGCAATCACGAAGTAAACAAACGGATTACGCACGTAGCTTATCAGCTTTTATTGAAAATTCAAAAGAAAATTGAGTATTTTCTAAATGTACAAACAATATGAAAATAAAACTTTTGAAGCTTTTACTAAAACAGCCTATTTCGTAATTGAAATTAGCTAAAAGTTTGATATACTTTATTGATATTAAAGTTTACTGGCTAGTTTCAGTTAATTTATTCTACAAATGTATTTGCTTTGTATCGGAAGGTTGACTAGTAATCGTGTCACGCTCTTAGAAAGTGTGATCACTTAGAATGACGCTTCCCGTAATTAGGAGGTATATGTTCGCTTACGTAGTTATATTACGAAAAAATAAAAACAACTCGGGGAACTATCAGTTTCCTTTACATATTTTTTACTTTATCTATACATGCGTTTAATCTTTTTAAAAAAAGGAGAAAAGCTCTCTACAAAACGTCTAAAACGTTATAAAAGTCGCTCACAAACAGGATGTTGTCGGATAAGAGGAACTTACGGTGGAGTTCACTCATACGTGGACGAGGAGCTTATTGGATTTCGTCGCCTTCACAGCTTCACCTCACACACCATTCCTGTGATGATGGGTACCTAACATGAATCAGATTAGATTTCCATATTTTTAGGTTGTTTTGTTATTTTAAAGTGTTTAATTATGTTATACTTAACGATACAAATTCAATTGTTCAATTGTTGGCGCAGTGGTCGCGTGGCGCAGGCGTCACGTGGTCTATACGTGGATTCAACGCCGCGTTTTGTCTTGTTGTCATAACAAGGAAAGAAAAATATATATAAAAACAATTATATATAGAATTAATTTTTTTTGTAATGCCGTGGAATAGTTTATAAGTACTCCGCGGTGCGCGACGGCTGTTGGAAGGTGGCGAAAACAACTACGTTGTTCACTAGATTTCTTTGTTTACTTTGTGAAATTTGAAAGATGGGTAAAGTGTTTGAATTTATCTATAACTTCATTAGAAGTAAGGTAAGACTTAAAGATAAAAGTGGTAATTTATTTAAAAAAATGTTCAAAAAATTCACAAATATCCAGTAATATATAAAAAAATATATAATTGTTTTAGCTTCACACTTTACCTCACATTTATCATGACAAACAGAGGGCTCGACTCCACAGTGCCACCGCTTCGCAACGACAGAAAATAAGTAATAAAAGTGAATAATCCTAAATATCCCAGCGCCAGAAAGAAATAAGAGTAAATGCGTAATTTATATGGAACGGTATCGGTGCACACTTGTCACTGACAACGAGCCAAACACGCGTGTTCCATTTCACGCTGCAGTGAAAGTGACGACTGGACCGCATCGACCGCACTGGGGCATTTTAGGAAGCAATTATGTCAAGGTTTTATCCTGCTATCAGCTTTGTTGTTTTCATCTGTTCTACTGTTGGTGGACGTAGCGGGTGTTGAAGGTATATCCTTCAAACTATAATCAAATCAACGTTTGATCGAATTGAGGTTTGTGCTGGAAAGTTATTTCAAAAGACAGGTCATTTGATGGTAAGTGGTTACCTCTGAATATAAATCATAGATCCTTTATTCGTAACATATCGAACAAACATCTCTTTCTTTAACTGAACTTTCTGAAACACTTAATTTTTACCATCTATAGCAGGCAACGCAGCAGGTTAGACTGTGAGAATCTAGAGTAAAACACTCCTTTCTTCACCTCCCCGCCTTATTCTCAAAACATTTGTCCATGACAAGAAACAACGACTTCCAGAGCGGAAAAATTCCCCTGACTGGAAACTCAATTTTTGACCATTGCGCTTATTCTCCACCACCCGGTAGTTCGGCTTCAATTACTGAATTGTGTCGGTTACGTTGTACTTATAACTTTATATCTGCACATTTTTATTAACTCAGTATTGAATGAAACTATTTAACCAGCAGTACCGTCGTTTGATCATCACCTGTAGTCCTCCAATAACGAATATTTATTCCGAATACTTCACTGTACGGAAACAACGTTAATATAATAAGAGCTGAACGAACACCGGAAATGAATGAAACAAAAAGCATTATTTACTAGTGTATTTACAAAAGATTTTGAGGTGATCGAATGGTGTCTGATGACAGTAGTACGTAAAATCGACCGAAAACCGGTCTTAAAGCCAACCATTTTTTTTAAAAAATATCTATAATGTATTCCTCTAAAATTGGTCATAATTTATACTTATGTAATTTTTTTGTGAATACCTTATTTCGTTTCAAATGTATTCTAGAAGTCAAATGTGAAAAAAATAGATTGTTAAAGGTAAAGCATAACGCAATATTGGTATGCTCCATTACCATTCAAAGACTTATAAACATAAGTCTTGAAATATTTCTTTTCCAATAACACTAAAAAATGCGGCGTTAGGCTACAGGATACAACACCTAGAAGTTCTGAGAATGAATAGAAAATACGTAGAAAGAAACATAACTATAGTATGTTGTTATAAATTCTTGCACATTCAGCACTAAAAAGAAACCGACGCCCAAAAAAGCATGTAACATACATTTGTATAATTTTATCTTACCCTCCATCTAAATCATACATTTAATCTAATTCAAATTCAATCTGGTGGAACAAACTTTTTTAAAAGTAATATTTTTTTTTCATCAACTATGTTATTGTATATATGGATAGTTTTGTATGTTTATATAAGTATAGTGTTTTTATATATTTATGTAGGTATAGTTATGTTGACTAATATTGAGTATATTTGTATGTAAATTTGTCATTATTTATATAATATTTATATTGTATAGCTTATAGTATATATGTAATTGTATCGTGTCCCCTGCGATCCATTTAATTTTATAATTTTATATATACCATAAATAATAGTTAATGTATTTTCTATAATTTGGTATTCATCCTCATCAGAATGTTAAGTATGACAGCCGTATTATAATAAGTATACGAGTATAATAGTGCGGCGTGGGTTCGATTTATTTATATTACTTAGGTTTATATTTCCTTACTAGTCTATTACAAAAATTTAAAATAATTTTATATATTTATTAATATATTAAATAAATTTAAGCGAACAAAGCCGCGCGGGTCCCCTAGCATACGTATTCAATTTGAACCAACTCATTATACTTATTATAATAAGCAACCTGGAGTAGAGAGATAATACAGAGAAATTGTTCAAAATTTAGATTTATTGAAACCTAGATACAGAAGACTGTGAAAGGTTAAGATGATAAATTTCAATAAAGTCCTTTCATTAGTAAAAGTAAAGTTTATTCAATTGAAATATTTAACTCTTCCGGTAGATTGAATTAAGGAACAAAGAAGTTTCTCCAAGATCTGTTGAAGAGTTGCCGTCTCGTAAATCTACTAAATAACGCTTCGCAGAAATACTGTGCGTAACTATTGTCATTTGCATATTTACATTTTAAAAGTAATCTTATTTTCACAATTTACTTCATGAATTATGAATTCAAAAATCGGCGGAAAGTGGGGAATGGAGTGTCTTAACACTAGGTTCTCCTTGCCTAACCTGCTGTGTGCGGGATACAGCGTGAAGCTGATATTGATTTTTTTTATTAGTTCTTATAGTCAACCACATTTTAGTTGCAATTGATCTGAGACTGAAAATTCTGTCACTTAACTAACAATATCTCGAAAATTATGCAAAAATTCGGGAACAGAGTGTCTTCATACGAAGTTTCTTCCAACTACTATAAGTGAGATACAACGTGAGGCAACTGGAAAAGTATAAATAAAGATCTCGAGAACTAATTTAAAATTATTCTAAAAGTTATTGAAAATGTGTTCGGACGTTTGTGTGGTTAAATGAAAAATTCCACTGAGTTTGTACAACCATCTATGAATGTAGGCGCGAATACATTGATGTTAATTTTAACAGTAGAGACGCTCACTTTGTGAAGGCAAATAATTAATGTATACAATATTAATGTATAGATATACTTTTAGTTAAGAGAGAGTAAGTTACAAAACATGGTGGTAAATGACGAGGAAAAAATAGAAATAAAAAAAATTTATTCAATAAAATGGTATATGCCTCTCTGAAAGAGACAGTTGCAAGCAGCCACACAGCCACAGGAAGATCCAAATAGCTTTCAGCTTTTGATGAATTCAAGCGCAGCCGTGTGGCTTTGCAAAAATATACGCGATAAAATTATTTATAGGAGTTATGAAAAGAACACAAGGAGCAAATGAGTACAAATACCTGTGGTATATTCCATAAAACATGACATCTTATAGCATGTCGTAGCGCTACGTAGCATGTCGTAGCGCTACGTAGCATGTCGTAGCGGACGGATCGTGAGCCAATAAACTTCATAATTGACTAACTTTCTAATGATGATTCTTCAAACTATGCGTATATTTATTAAGACGATGTTATCGTAAATATATTATGTAAAAAATTGTAGAATAATTCATAATGTCATATAATGTTTTTAGTAGAGTAGGCAGGAAAACTAAACGTATTATATATTTCGCTCATATAAGTCCAGAAGGTTGTGATCGATCCCACTTTCAGTTTATTAATTTTGGTTCATACAGTCATTATCTTAAACCAATTATTAGGACCACTGTGAAGAATACTATTGCCTATTGCCAAAACAGGGCAGAGCCATGACGGTGCGTGACGGCGCGTCACAGCGCGTCATGGCGCGTCACGGCGCACGGCGGCGGAGCTGATGATCTTTCTGTACATAACTTTACAATTCAGTTACAGATATTCTTATTAAGAGACTAAATCAGTGTCTCCGTCAATTGCAAGAGGCTCTGTAAACAAGTCTATTCTGTATGGAGTTTTCAGCGTTACGTAGAAAATTGCTTATATGTTTTATGTACTTACTTAAAATAAGTTATTATAGTTTTTATAGTTAAAGACCCAAATATCATCATTCATTTTGTGCCAAGTAAATAAAGGAAGGTGGTGCATATAAAACGTACTTATTTGCGAAGTCAACAAAATCAGAGCAGCGAAGGCAAAAGTAGCACTAGCAAAGCAAAAATAATTGGATTAACAGGAGTTAATTTGTCGCTCGTCAGCAAAGCAGACGGTGATATCAGTGCTGGTGTAGAGTTGTACACTGGGCGTGCG
The DNA here is from genome assembly GCA_037355905.1 of Heliconius aoede. Classification (NCBI taxonomy): domain Eukaryota; kingdom Metazoa; phylum Arthropoda; class Insecta; order Lepidoptera; family Nymphalidae; genus Heliconius; species Heliconius aoede. The sequence goes on from JBAIZZ010000228.1 coordinate 1,283,402, forward strand.
CTCTGGAGAGACTCACGCCTACTTGTCTTCAAACTGAAGGAGCTGCATGTTATAAGTACAGACAGACAACATTAAATACACAATTATGTGACAATATTCCTTGTTTGATAATTTTTATTATCAATTTTTTTAAATATAAATAGTTTGATTCTTACATACAAATACAAATAAGTAAATAAAAAGCATTTAAATAGTAACCAGTAGTAAATAAAGAATGGTAAACGGAAGGTATCTATTATATTTATCTTTCTTTTCATGGAAGCTGCTTTTTAATTATATTGTTGTAACACTCTTCACATCGAGGACCCTGAAAATAAATGGATTTTATTCTAATAAATTAATTCATACATTTATAAAGATGTAGATTAATTAAAACATTCCTGATTCTTTTAAATTTTAATGTCATCATAGGGTATGAAGAATATGTATATACCTTGTTTCATATATTAAGGCAAATTATTTTTATTATAATAATAATACAAGGTGTCAGACATCTTTAATTGGCATTATTTTTATAGAAAATCTGAAAAAAAAAACATTATTTAGTTAATTTTTTTTTAATAACTCATGTCTTTAATATTCCATTAAAGTCAATTACAGGCAAAAAGAAATAAAAATAAGACTACATAGTTGTCGTACCTCAGTAACGCTAACATTTGTATAATCATGTAAATATTTGAATTAAGGTTCATTTAAATAATTGAACAATGCCTACTCGTGCTGGGACCACTCACTGCTACTTGTAACAAAAATTACATAAATTGTAAATTTTTGAATATAAAAAAATAAGATTTACATTACAAGGTAAATTACAATTCCTTGTAGGTAATTATTTTAAATTATATTTTATATAATAATATATATTGGATAAAATGAATAACAAATAGATGAATATTTGTTTTTAACAGTTTTAAGTACTTATAAATTATAGAAACACAAGGAGTACTTGTTTACGAAACTTAAGTAAATTGATAGATATTGATAGTCATTTGTTTTTT
>JBAIZZ010000229.1:0-220228 GCA_037355905.1 Heliconius aoede
GACCGAGAATACCATCTTGGTCCAGCACAGCATCGACTGCAATACTTCCTAGTGCTGAAGCACAAGAGCCTTTGTATGATAATTTGGGTTTACGCACAACAGCTGATGGTAGTTCAGTTTTGTCACTCAATAAAGCAGGATTGGAGCAACAACAGTTCTCCCCAATGAGGAATAGACCACTACCAGCTACTCCAACTGTGTACCAAAATCCTCATCCAGTTTACTATGCGCCAATTGAAGAACAAGAACCAGCACCATCTCCTGTTCCACAACCGTTCACACCTACCAGAAACAGCATTAGCTCCCAGTTATCTAATCAGATGTCGACACCCGGACCACAAGAACCATTAAGTCCAAGAATGAGTTGGACAGCCAAAAACACATCGACTCCACAACCAGAACCTAGAAAACAAATGGTAAGTATGATGGATAATAGAAACGCTGATGCTCAGTCACAAGTTTCCGACAATAGTACTTTAAGTCGGAAGGGAAAACCAGAGACTGGCTCACTTCGAAGAAATCCTAGAGCAGATAGCAATGAAGTTAGTTCTCCTTCTAAAGATGATCCAAGAAAAAATGAAAGTAATTTATCGTTGAACCAATCAGGAACAATCGGGAGAAGTGGCAAAATACCTCCACGACCACCCCCCAAGCCCAAGAAAAAGCCAAGCTCAGACGTGAGTCCTAACGAACCACTGTTCGAAGACGAAGGCGAGGACGGCACAGAAGTGTAATAGCTCCGCGAACAGACAAACAATGTGCCAATGAGCTTTTAGTGATACAGTGAAGTGATAAGAACGATGCGTTTGCGGTGCTCGTGTAAATAACTTGAGCTAGATTTTTTACTATTGCGTAAAAATGGACCAGTCGTTAAGTAGAGGGCAAGCCATTATAATCGTAGTAGACGTATACCAATACGTCAATATTTTAAGTATTTATTGTTTTGTTTGAATAGGACAGTGATTTAGTTATCTATTTACTTGCTTGCCAACTGCGGCGTCTTCATCGATTTCAAGACTGATTATTCTAAATTTGTTCGACATTCCTTTATAAATTCCATGTTTCTAATGTTGCTGGATTCCAATGATAATACGGTTTTATCAATTAACATTTCTATGATGAGACTGAATGGTTAAGACGCTTTTCAACTATTGATCGAGTCAATAGTTTCTATAAAGCGATTGAACACCGCTCTTTCACATGAACAGAAACTAAATTATAGCATTTTAACTGTCAGTGAAATATAAAACCACAATTGCGTACTTACGCGTACTAAAATATATAACTTCTTATCTAAGTTAGTATCATTTTAGTTGTTATTTTGCTTTATCATTTATATTGTGTCGTTTGTTTTATAAATGACGAATAGATTTTTGACGTATGGACTTGTAATAAAAATATGCCAAAAACTTAATAAACATCTATATGTAAACGCGGTACGCTTTGACAACAAGACTTGTGCACAGCGTTGAATTCCGCTACTCATCGCGAAATGTCTCGAAAATTGATTACTGTAGTGTCATGCTAATTATTCAAAATAAAAAAAATCTGCAATCATATATTTTGAAATAATACAAATACCTTTAGAATACCATTAAATAATTGGAATTACAAAGTTAAATCATTTAGAATTTTATTATTTGGAATAAGATTAAGAATGTCAATTATATTCAACACTTAAAAAACTATTTACATGTCCATACGTTTTTTAGACTAATTTAAACCTTTCTGCCCAGCGGTCACCGGTTCATTGATTGATGTAAATTCTAATAGTAAATGGATTCGTCAATGATTTAGATGAAAAGTTATGAATTCTGTATTTTCTCTGTTTAAGGGATGAAGCTATATCCCAAAAATGTGAAAATATTTTTTTAAGTATCATTTTGTATGAAATTGTATGGCTATTTACGCATATGGATATAGTTCCTAGTGATTTATTGTACAATTATTGATTTGCACCACATCTCAAAAACTGTTGAAGTAATGTACATACATACAAATACATATATAAAAGGTGAATGTTCTATGAAAATTACAAATTACTACATATTTTAACATAATGTAATAGCGTATGCCATAATGTAATTTATTTTTTAATATATTTTTTTATTTTTGTAAAGTAACTTAAGTTTGTAATTTTCTGCCGCATATTGGATGGTTTTTAAGAATGTGTGTGGATTAATTTTTTTGTCATAAATTAATTTTGAAGTACAAAGAATATGAATGCAATATCTATTTATCTTTTACTAGTAAACATTATATATTGTTATAGAGACAATAAAAATTCGTTAGATACGAGTCTTGTCTTTTGTGAGATCGATTCTCACTTGCGGAAATGAATTATTTATTTCATTTCATCGCTTTGGTAACGAGAAAAGTGTGGCGTTGAATTCCACCACTCAATACACAATGTATCGAAAAAAATTTACTGTTTTGTGGGAACGGCACGGAGTGTATTGAAACTAGGTTCCTGGCTGGCTTACCTGCTATGTGAGAAAAAGAATAATGCTAAAGACGAAAATTAGAATTTTAAGTAAAATATCTCATTAACATATATAAAGCTACAAAACAGTTACATTTTTTACTATTTATTTTATAATTGAATTAAATGTTAATTACACTGTTTCGTATTCTATATTTTTCATACACTCTCATACAAACCAATATGCGGTAAATTATTTTATTCGGTGCATATCGACCTTTTTTATACATTTTGAGGTGCTTATTTAATCATGTTTTACTTTATTTATATAGAAATTGTATTTTACTTTAATTATATGAATTGTACTGTCTCTTTTAATTTATGTTGAATTTTTATCAACGCTATACGTTATTTAATGTATTTTTAACTAAATGTCTAGACAATATTTTCTGTATGGATATTTATAGTAAAAATAATTTGGTAGCGGCTATATGCCAAACATTGGAAAGTTTTGACTGTAAAGAGGCTTTCAAAGAGGGTTCAATTCCCACTCGAGGGAGTGTTGATATTTCTATAATAAGCAAAAAAAGGAAGAAAAAGTGTTTTTTGTCTATTCAAAACTCTTTTAAGTAATAAAATGTTATATTTCAAGTAAAATTTGTAATTAAATATTCATACATAGTCTAAAGATACTATTGCATCACCGCTATACAAATTTATTGTACATCGTAAATGTCTATATTATATATATGTTTTATTTTAAAACAAATTCATTTCATACAAACTTTGACACAATAAGGTTGATTTTTAACTTTTTACTATTAGAAATCATGGTTTAACTTTGTATTCCATTTTATGAAAATGTATTTTTTTACATTTATCATTATTTTTCGTTGGAGGCAGTACATAAACACAGTTTTTACAATATTTAGACATTCGTTCGTATTTAGTTAAGTTAGCTATGTAAATATCAACTTTATTATTAAAAGTGATTAAAAGCTATATTTCAGTATATATGTTGTTTTCTTTTTATAATCATTTAACTTTTTAAGTAACACAAAAATGTAATTCAATTATTGCAATATTTGCGCATATTTCAAGATGGTCTCGCCATTATAGGTTCAATTCCTATTTGGGAAAATTATTATTACTTTATTTATTTACGTTTCTTCACTCTGGTACATGGAGGGCTTCTATTTACTCAAATACAGTAGACGCCTAATTGTAACAATTTCACATATACGAGTATTATCAAACAAATAATTTTCTTTTTTTAAGGTCGGTTAAAAAGTTAATATGACAGATTAGATTTCCATAAATATTTTTAAAGAAGCTCTTAAATCAAATTTTACATACATTTAAAAACACCCTACGAAGATAAACCAAAGCGTAAAACAAAACGTTGACCCAAATACAAGCCATAAACGCACTAACGTCGTGATTTTTACTGCCCAATACATCGCTCGTAAAGACGATACTGCTGCAGGGCAGTGGGAACGGCTGACTGAAAACGCGACGGTTGTTAGTTCGATTCCAGGGAATCAGACGCAGTGCGATGTTATGTGCCACCGTGTCTTAGGAAGGACGAAGTGTCTTAATATGAGATTTTCTCCGCATAAAAGAGTATGCGAGATTAAATGTAAAGTTCAGAAATATTGGTGAAGCTAAAATGGGTTAATAAAGTTGGCAAATTATAAATGAAAGCCAACGGAATTATTTCTTTCTTTTACTTCATTTTTATCCGACTACCGCTACATCCAAAGGGGGGTTATGTTTTTAGCGCGTTTGTATGTGTGTGTCCGTTCCTTCGTCCACTGTGTGTGTTTTATTTGAACCAGTGAACCGATTTTGATAAATGATATTTCGTTGGATTTGTGTTGATGGTGCGAGCGTTACTGGATATATTAATTTAGCAGTTGCGTTTCTTGGTATTTTATTTTTTATAATTCACTTTTTCCGACAAATAAAAAAATCTTGAAAGAGTTTCTTAGTAGCATTTTTTTTTCTTTTTCTAATATATATTTACTTTATACTATTATATTTATTCTCTTTTATGGACATAATATAACATTACAAAGTTTAATTTCAAAACGAGGCGTTGAATTTTGCCGCTTAATATTCATAGGGAAAGTAGGGAACGGAGTCTCTCAATACTTAATATGCTATACGGGAAAAATCTTGAAGTCAAGAAAGCTTAATTGGTGTACTATTTCTTGAGAAAGGTCACTTAAAAAATAAATAAAAGCGCGAGCGTTAAATGCAATCCGATTTTCGTCGAAGTCGTTACTGAAGCGATTCGACTCGGTTCGTCTGACAGCTTTTCAAATTAACTTTTATGAGTCTGAACTTTTAGTAATGGTTTAGTTTGTATTAAATTATGATTTTTCTTTTTTAAAATATTAAATATTTCATTAATTTGTTCGAGTGGAAATCGAATCCACAACCTGTCACGGTTGCAGTCGCATGCCTGTACCCACCCCTGCGCCACGACTGGCCTAAAGACATTTTAGGTTAAGGAAATAAACTTGCAACCACCGCGATTACAACATGCGCCACCATGTAAATAACTAATCTGTATCCTTTTATTTTTTATTTCCTAAATAAGTAGTTTATATACATTTATATAAACAGTAATTTATATGTACCTATATACATTATTTATACTAATACTTCATACCAAACCTTTTATAATAACTATTATTCTGTAGATATATTGTGACTCGTACCGTCGAGAGTCCTACAAAGTGTCCTGTGTCTACTACTGTAATGTTGTTTAACTATAGTCATTGTTTTACTTGATTTTTTTAATAGTCAAGATAATGATTATTTATAAAGTGACGAGAATGAATGTTTTTTTCGTTATATTCTTATTTTCAGAGTCAATATAACTTTTTTGTCTATAGATGTTAATTTATTTAAATTGGCTACAAACGAGTATAGGCATCGAGATAAAAGTGACGGTAATTAATCAAAATTACGGAACATTTGGTGAAACGGAAGTTACCGGATGCGCTTGAGTGTGAAGCGCGTCTAATAATTGGTAGGATAGCTAAGCGAAGCGGAGCAAACCTAAACATAGCTATATTATAAATAAGCAAATCTATATTATTTTATCTCTTTAATTTAATTTTTAAAATAATTTTTAGAGATTCGGAAAGGAAAAATACTACAATATTTGCAATTTCCTCTTACGCAATTATTATCCTATTTATTGGAAAAAGCCGTATACATAAAGAGATAATACGTCATTTTCGTCATATTTACTCCCAAAATAATGTAGCACGTTCGCTAGCGACTATCGAGCGTACTACACGAGGTTGGAGGTACTAAATCCATTCATGGAATCGACGTACCAATTATGTCCCTGTGTAATTAATCTAAATTCCCCTGACAAACCCTTTCTGAGGCAAAACTAACTTTATTTTATAGAGATAAAGTCTAAATTACATTTAACTCAGGATCGTTCCCTAATAAAGTCCAGTGGCCGTAGAACCTACACTTTGCTTGGGATAATAGTGTTATTTAATTATATGTCCCACTTTTAAGTATAAGGGTTCTAAAAGATTTAGCAATTAAAGGCAGTTAACGTATAATGATACTTTATTATTATTTCAGTTTTATTATCATTTTTTTATGATAATTAAATAAAAATTTATTAAAATTAAATAAGCTAATATACGCTGTATCCCGCACACAGCACGCAGAGTAGGCAGAGGGAACCTAGAACCTAGTGCATTGCGTCTTGAGTGGGAGATCTCGACGCCGCGCTTCGCCGCTACACCAGAGCGAAAAAATAGTATATGAATTTAAACACACGTATATGATAAATTTAATTAATTATTTATTTAAAATTCATTTGCAATTCTTTATTAATTGAATTCTACAGTTAAAGAGATATAGAAAGTCACTTAAAAAGCGAGGGCATGTATATACATGCCCTCGCTTGTAGCTTATACATTAGCTTGTAGCTTATAGCTTATACATTAGAATAAAATATGGACTAAATATTCATATAAAGTTTTTTTATAATTTGGATGTAATATAAGAATATTTTTATGCAGACGAAACCGTGCTCTTGTGAAAATATATAGCTAGTTGATGTTATTTAATGCATCATACTCGTATAAATACGTATATTTTTGTGCTCTTCTATCGTTTTTTCGCAGAGAAACCATCTGAGGTGCCGCCACTCAACATACTATGTCTATGAAATTCGGCAGAAATTAGGAAACGAAAATGTCTTAACACTAAGTTCCCAGGATCCCTTTGCCCACCCGCCTAGCGTGAATATAAAAAAAAAATATATTATATGTTTTATTACCATTAAAAATATCAACAGAATAGTTGATTTTTTTTTTTTTTTATGGGAGAGGACAAGGCAAACGAGCGTTCGGGTCACCTGATGGTAAGTGATCACCGCCGCCCACGACCCCATGCAACACCAGAGGAGCCACAGGTGCGTTGCCAGCCTTTAAGGTGGAGATGAAGGGCACCGGGGCCTGGCATTACCTAATGCGAAACGCAGTGGCAAGGGCCACTACTTCACGCCGGTTTAAGATGCCGGGGGTGGTATTAAATCCGGTCGAGTCTGCCCATGCGTGTTGCCATTACTGGCGACGTGACTCTTCCACACGTACTTTAGTCGCCTCTTACGACACCGACAGTACCAGGGTGATCCTATTCTAAGCCGGGACCACACAGCTGAATTAAAATAGCTTCATATTTTTATACAGAATAGTAAAACTTTAATCTTACTTCAATTAAATTTCAATGTTATGGATGTATGTTGATTGAAATTCCAGTTTCGACAATAATTGAATATCTATCCACTACTGTCATTAAGCTGAAACGTTTGTTTAAACAAACGCGCTAATCTCAAGAACTGCTGGATTTAATTAAAAGGATTGAATATTATTTTAATTGAATATTATTCATTTACCGAGGAATTATTTTATTACAACACATTATTTTTTGTGCTTTACAGTAAGTGCGTCCCCAACATGTCTGGGTAGGCAGAGACACTTCCATTTTACGCCGAATATTCGAGGCATTGGGTATTAAGTGATGGCTGTCAACGCGCCACTGCCTTTTCTTGCTTAACTTGCCGTGACCAGAGCGACAAAACAGAAATATATTAAATATTTCATTCTGCCAAGTGGGAGTTGAACACAACACCTTCGCGATTACAGTCAGACTTGTTCGCCTGGGCCACGGCTCTAAATAATATATATATACACGTAATGTGGGTCATTCTGATAAATTGAAAACTCAACATACATTGACACAATGTCCGCTCAAAGCGATTCATTTATAGTGAAAACAATGAGTTGTGGTCAATTACCCGCTAGGCCGCTACATTTAGATTCTTTAGAGATTGACGAACTAATTTACAAATGATTTTGTACGTACGTATGTATAATTTAAATGGTCACCAGAATTCGGTAGAAAGTGGAGAGCGGAAGTGTCGTAATGAGAATGGAATGCCTTAACTCCAGGTTCCTTCTTTGTTCCTTCCTTGAAACGGAAAATAATATTCGTAATTTTCAATTTTACCACTTAAAACCACACAACACGCAAAATTGCAGGCAACTTGCTTAAATATATTTTTGGCCTGTGTACAAAGGTCACTCTAAATAAGATAAGTAACTCTCTGAGTTGTAGGGTACCTGCCTGCCGTTTGATTGATCGTCTGCTTTAATGTCGCTTAATGTTATTGCTTCCGGAAAACTTGAAAACTGGAGTGATTACTTTGAAAGAATCCTCTCGTGAACAAGTGTTTTTTTTGTGAAATGGGTTGAACATGTAGATGGATGGTTGGTAGCTTATTATAGGAACAAAGTTATTTTTTTTGTTCTTAGATGCTTTTTGTATTAGTGTCTTTTTCGATTTTGAAGTTTTGGGTTCGAATTTCAAAAAGCCCAACGCAAATTGGTTTATTTATAGATTATGGAGGAGGTAGACTGTGAAATTGCACGATGATAGTGCTTTACACTAATTTTCTTGTGTAAATACACGTGCGACTAACAACACAAAGATTATGGATTCGATTCCCACTCGGGAAAATGAAACATTTATTATTTTGAACAGCGCGACGCCAAAAAAAAACTATATCTCTAAGCTAGTTTAGATAGTTTAGATAGCCAATTTCTTATACTGAATAGTTCCCGTATCTGACAGGGAGCGAACACTGCAGTCGATATCAGATGGAAGATTTACCGAAGGATTGGCGCGAGGCGGACTAATGGATGCAGATTTATCCCCAAAAAGGAGATTTCACACTGATTTGGCTCATTTTGTTTTCGTTGTCTCTTTGTAGGCAAACAGGCAAAGGGAATTTTGTAGGATAGGTAAAGAGAACACGGAGATATGGTCTGTCCTCTGTTTTTTAAGCATTATGCCGTATAGTACACTCTCTACGCTGCATGTTACAATCTGATCACGCTTGGTTAGAACGCTAATTATAGTATTTAATTTATACAATGAGTGCGTATTGTAAAATTTTTTTAACTTTTATTTGTTATAGATACATACATTACTACAAAGTTAGGTACGGCCTTTTATTTTGCTTAAAAAATATCTATGGGGTGACAGAGTGACAATAATAAAGAAATTAAAATGTGACAATCAAAAGAAATAATGTGAATAATACAAATAAAAAATAAAACGACGTCTTGACGAAGCGGCATCAAACTGTAAGTGCATCGGTGGCCGGTTCGATTATCACTCGGGGTAATGTTTTATTAACATTTCCTCGCTGAAAACAAAATGAAACAAGTTCATGGTTTTGAGTTACTTTTTTACATGTTTATCATATTTAGTCGGTCTGTGTAGAACTAGAGTGTTATTGAACAATCATATCTCTCCGTCTGCCCTGTTATATTCGAGATACAGCTTGACACTAAAAAAATTATAGCAGAAAGAAATATAATACAAATAAATTTCATTCCAGTCAATATTAAGCGTCCACAATATCGCAATCCTTGTACTGAACGAGTCTATTAGTTTATCCAAGAGGCTTTCTTTGTTATTGCATTTTATTTCTAGAGGTAACATCAAACTAAATTTCAAATGAATATTGAGAAGCCTTTAAAGGATCTTTTTTTTAATATGGATAAATATAAGAAAAATGTATAAAAATGTTTTTTGCATTATAACGTAGAATGTGACTTGGAAGATTCCTCAATAAATACGAGCCTAGTTTGATGGAATCTTCTTTGGAAACCGTCGTGGAGAAGTGGCACAAGCGTGTGACGCAACGGTTGTTGGTTCGATTCCCACACCGGGGAATGAATTATTTAATATTTTCATTTCTTGTCACTTAACGGCAATGGTTACAAGTTATAAAGCGTGGCGTGACGGAGACGCCACGGAGAACGGAAGTGTCTCCGTGATAATGGAGTGTCTTAACACTAAGTTTCCAGGTGCCCTTTGAGTACCCCACGCGTGTGCGAATAACAACGTGAAGCGAACATACATATTTTCGCATATTAGGGTCCGCAAGGAACCTAATATAAGGACGTGTGTACTCAACGCTAGGATTTTTCTTACTGAAGCAGGAAAATGAAAATAAATCATTTCCCCTCAAGAGCATGGCAAAACCACAAGCATCACAATTAGAGTCAGATACTGCTCTATTGTGACACGCCGGCCTCTCTGTATGGAATATTTAAGTAGAATATAAAGTAGATCATTAGCAGTAGTGCTTTAAGAGATTCTGTGTATATTAAAATAACATCGTTTCGATAACTACTTGTATCACTCCTATTATGACGTAGTGGGTTTGTGTCTGGCTGTCAATATGATGGTCGTGGGTTCTACCTCTATTCGGAGAGGTGATTATATGTATATATATATATTTGTTTCCCTTGTTGGAAAATCTGTCTTTTTATATAGGGAGATACTGAGTGGCTTTTTTAGTCAACACATTAAGTCTCAGATTCGGGCAAGTGGAAAGTGTAAAACGGAGTACCTTAGCACTAAGCAAGCAGGACAGGGAATGGTGTGCCTACGCAGTAGTTTTCATTACTTTTCACATTATTCATAAAGTAAAGGAAAACACAATGTAGCTCTTAATCTAGAATTGAAGAGAAAGAAATTTAAATCATATTTTCGACAAATCTTTTGTCTTTTAAAAATAGTTCTTCGATCTACCGCAAAGTTATTTCAGTATGAAATTTTTATCAGAGCTAAAACTAATTTATTCCGTTGTCGTCGAAACTTTTACTAAATTACAAACTTTCAAACGGAGAAAAAATGGGAAAAGCTCCTCTATTGTGTCAAAAGAATAGTGTAGGGGTGTACGGTTATTCTGACCAAGTATTCAGAATTTTATGTAAGTCCGCCTGTTGTGGTCTTATTGAAAAAAGAAATAAATTAAAATTTATCTATAATAAAAAAAAACTCAAAACTGATTTTAGATAGCGAATAGGTATATAATGTAACGTGTTACTTTTTAATTTTGTTATTTTAAAGTAATTAACATTATTTAAAGTATTTGTCGTCTTGAAATCTTTTTTCAAATTATATTTTATCGAAAAATAACAAAAACACCTAATAAAAATTATTATATTTTAAAATAGCAACGTAAAAATTTCTCGAGCTCTTGGTCTAAAGATTTTTTTAACAGTTTCGCATTTGAATACGTAGCCGGAGTCAAAAAGTTTGCGGTTACATCTTGGACTCAGTTCCTTAGGAATTGGACTTGGATTCAGTACTCATAATATGTTTTATTTTTATAGACGCTGGTCTACTGCTACGCCGGTCACGATCATTTTTTTTTATATTTTTCTATCTTTGTGTGGCAATTGAGGCAAGTCAAAGCGCAGAGGCGCAAAGTGTGCTGCAAAATCGACTGGATGTTTGTTCGATCCTCGTTCAAGGAAAAGAAATGTTTATTTAAATTTATATTTTCATTTTTGCGTTCTGGTGTCAAGGCGAAGCGCGGCGTTCAGTTCCGCCACTCAACACGCAATAGCTCCAGAATTGGGTGGAAGGTGGAGAACGCAGTGTCTTAACACGAGGTTCCCTCTGCCTACCCTGCTGTGTGCGGGATACAGCGTGAAGCTGATTTGAGTTATTTTATGCCTATTTAGAGGAATAATTATTATAATTATTTCTTCGCCCTGGTGGGGACGTGGTGTTGATTCCCGCTAGTCAACAACGCAAGCAAGTTAAACAATGCATGGTAAGTGGAGTGTCTTTTCACTGTGTTCGATATGCGTTCCATGCTTCATGAGAGGAATGCGTGAAAATAAAACAACAGAATAATAAATATTGGCCGTAATTACATTTAACTGATGTTAAACCACAGAGCAAAAATATGAAAATGTATATTGAAAATTCATGGCCCTGATGAATTATTTATCCAAAGAAATTTTTACATGATAGTTATAGAGAGTTTATTTAAATTAATAGGAATTTAAAATCGCAAAAATGGCAAAATAGTATATTTTTTCAGCTTTACGCACTTATCAGTGTAAACGCAGATAACCTAGTGTCAAGACACTCTGTTCTCCACTTCCTGCAGAAATTTGAAACATTCAGGTTATGTGGTGAAGAACAACGCAGGAGGATATAAAAATAATTATCCCTCCCTGCGTCTCAAAAACCCGAGTGTTTTTTGATAGACGTATAAGAAAAACAAACAAAATGACAGATTTTTGAAGTTAATAGTAATGCATTTAAAAAAATCATCAATACTATATATTTTATGGTAAAAAAAAATAAAGAAAAAAGTAACTCGTTACAACGAAACTCGTGTAAAAATGAAATGTGTACACACATATCTCCAGTTCAAAAAGACCTAGGTTTCAAACGCCTAAAGAGCTGTATTTATGGCAAGGATAGCAAAATAGGTCATTTAGAGTTAGACTATTTTGAACTTTAGTATTTAAACATGTAGATTCATTTTAGGTATTCTAGTAATATAGCGATGGACAAATTAGTTAGTATTGCCAAGTATTCTAGATATCATGTGTTACTGACTTCGCTTCTGTACATTTCGACTAAGCTTTAGTGAGGTTTTTGTTCTAATGTCGTCTTAGTTGTTGTTCTATTGTAGTTGAAATAAATATATTTGTATATCCATACTTCTATATAAATATTATTAACAGATGCTAGTGAATTTATAAAGGCTAAAATATAAATATAATATAATAACGGTTGAAATATAAAATAAAAAATAAATAAATATATTACTAAGTATTTTACTGATATACTAGCTGTATATACTGTTTCGTATGTCATTTTAAGTTAGAAAAGAACGTAATTATAATACTTCTATATTTACTTCCCACGCGCATAAATATTCATATTTTCCTTATATGTAAATTAAATTACAAAATAAATAACCCTAATGTTAGTTGTTGGCTTGACAAATGTAACTCAGCCGCATGAACTTACGTTCTACGATTCTTAAAATATTTTCCTAACTACACGTTAACTATACGAAAACAAAAAACCATACAAGATTTCATTTAAAGGTATTAGAACCCACGACCCTCTCGCCTAGAGTCAGATAGCCGCAATTATAAACAAAATCAAGTTATAACTTCCGAAGAGCCACCGCCGTATACAAAATGGCAGCAATACGAAGAACACTCATGAGTGTCATTATCGTCGTGTAAAACGAAACACGCGGCTAATGTTACCGTACATTGCAAATTTATACCATTTGTGAAGTAATCACAGCTCAGATGCAGAATATGACCAACGAGCACCTCCACCTCCACCTCCACCTCCACCTCCACCTCCACCTCCACCTCCACCGCAATATGGAAGTGGTATCGTTGTTCTTAACATATGTCATGTTATGTTTTTGTTTAGTTTCACGCATTTTCCCTTATCGCAGGATAGGCAAAGGGAACCTGATGACAAGTCCGTTCTCAATTGTACGAAAACTTTTCGAGACATTGTTTATCGAGTCATGGAGCTCGACGCTGCGATTTGTCGACTGGAGAGGGAAAATTAGAATAATTTAAATATAATTATTCTCTAGAGTACATATCGAACCTACTACCGTTGCATTTACAGTGAGACGCCGGCACGTAGCACTTCCACAGAACTTTAAGTTAGAAACAAAACACGGAAAATAAACTGTTCATTTCTCGTAGCTTGAAGCCACACGCTTAATAACTTATTACAGTGTATAAATACCATCTACGCTTATAATATATGAACAAATAGACTATGGTATTCACGCTATTTTTTATATTTATAACTCAATGTCTAGTTGTAGGTCCAAATATGAATAACGGTTTTTAAAAAATATTTATTTAGTTTTAGATATTGTTAGTATATTATTGTTATTTTACGAGGCAACAGTCGTTTTACGAGGCAAAGCGCGACGTTGAGTTACGTCACTCAGCGCGCAAAAAGACCAGGCCGCGCGTTTTTTTCACTAATAATTTAGAAACAAATAGACGATATGTATTTTTATGTTTTTTTTTAAAAAACGTTAATCACATTCCGATGCCAACTAGCAGGTAGCTTGTACCGACAACTGTTCAGGGAGAGGAAGAGGAGGGGTATTGGGGAACCGAATATCTTAATATTAAACGCATATTTTAATGTACTGCGTGAAACTAAAAACAAATAAGTAAAAATTAAAATGGCTTTTGTCGCACATAATGTAATTAAGAAAAATTTGGCAAACATTTCAATATAAACTGGTTATATTGGAAGTATCCTACTTCTGCTGCTACAGAAAAAAGAAGTTTAGATTCCATTTCACGGTACATCGCACGAGGTACCTTAGAACGTGCTGAGTTTTTTTTTTCTTGTACCAGATTTTCTATTGTGACTAGAAAGCTAAAATCTTTAGGTATAGTCAGTTGGTTAGTCTGTACTTTTTCTTAAACTTTTTTTTCAGTATATTTTTCACTCTTTCCCAATTTCAATGAAATTGAGAGTAGCGTCGTGGACGGAAATGAAAATATATAATAAATTCCGAGTAGAAATCAAAATTGTTAAAAATTAATTTTATAATATAAATATTTTTCTATCAACATTCTAATTTACAAATTAGCGCAGAAGAAAGAAACGGATTTTGATGAAACTTTAAAGTAACATAAGAAAAACGTATAACATAACAATAAGTTTATACGTGTAAAGATGCTTGGGACAGTAGTAAAGTATAGAATACAATAGACGTTTGGGTATGCACGTACATACATACATACATATAGTGAACTAACTCAAAAACTTTTTCGCCCCCATAGAGAATAAAGCAAGCGAGTTCGAATCTAAATTTGCCGGCGTGTCCCCCCGGGCCTGCGCCGCGGTGCATCATTGAACACGATCCTGAAGAAAATTGTTTAAGTGTCGTCTTTGTGTTACGTGTAATATCGATGTCGATAGTTTGGAGAGTTCTTTTTTTATTTTCATTTATTGGAAATGTTAATTTACGTAGGTTTTTAAGATCTTGAATGTATTATTCCATAGAAATCAAAATACAATAGACGTTACCTATAATTTATTTTCTGTTTCTGCTGGTTTTTCTTTTATTCAAAATCTAAAGAATTTTACCTAAATACATAGGCATAAACTTGGTAAAGAATTGTGCAGCTTTCGTTCTCTTTATTTTCAGCTCATTTATGGAATTTCTAAAATTCATTACTATGAAATATTTAAAAATATTGATATCAATATTCTAAATTAAAGCAACTATATAAAATAAAACTCACTCGAGGGGCTGATTTACTTCTATTTTCATTTCCTCGTAAATAATTAAAGCGAACAAAGTGATGCGGATACTCTGGGAACGAAATGTTATAAAACTGCATTCCCTTTGCTCGTCATATGCGGGATACAGCGTGAAACTAACGATGGAAGTATCGACATTCTCAGTAACTAATATAATTTACATTACTACAGACCACCGCATTGCGCCCAGAGCTAATGTTAACTAAACGAGGAATTTAATGATATGTTTTTTCGTACTTTCACATTCACAAGAAAAAATCAATTGAAGTATTTTTTTATTTTATTTTTTCTCTACTTCACTGCAAGTTGTCTTGTTATAAGTTGTATTTCGATGGTAGTACGTCGAGTAGAAGTAGTAGACGTATTTTTCTCTCTTGAATATGTAAATTCAATTTATACTTTGTAAATAATATAATATGTATATTATTTACAAAGTATAAATTGAATGAAATCTATAATTGTAAATTCAATTTATACTTTGGTTTTGTTAGTAATGCTATGAAATAAATCTGATGAATGAATTATGTTCTTATGAAATACCCGCAGTTGCACACTGGCGGAGATTTTGTCCGTATATGCGACAGTCATTGGTTCGATTGCCCGCTCGGAGGATTGGATTATTTATTCTGTCATGTTTATTTGTTGTCTCGAAAATATGGCGATGACTAGGCTCCTGCATATGGCAGAGTAATCAGGGGTGCTTACTCTGCCATATGCAGGATGCTGCGTGGAACTAAAAAAAATGTATCCCCCAAATTTGGGGGAAAATATTTGTGGGTCTTGAAATCCGCATCTATCTATCATCTGAATAAAAACATTTTATTTTGATCTGCGGACCTAACGCTATACTTTGTGTCACTAAAATAGAAAATACATACCTTTCCAAAGAATTGGAAAAGAAGCGTGGAGAACGGAGTATCATTATACTAGGTTCCATTTGCCCACCCTGCTATATGCGGGATACGGCATGAAACTTTTAAAAAATTGCTAAGATTGGAGAGAGACATACAAAGTCACAGGCAGCAGTAATGTATAACATAAATCAATCCATCAAAAACTAACGCGCGTCTATTTCAGAAGTTACAAGACGGATGTGGCGAAGTTTTGCAAATAGATTCCATTAAGTATTTGGTTTAATATTATATAATAAAGATTCAAATATTTTTTTATTTTTATACTCAATTATATTTCGTTGTGTTTTAGAATTTAGTGCTTAGACATTATTTTCCATCCTTTAAGAGAATAGGCTCTGGCGGCTTAACAAAGTGGCGGTGAGTTCCGCCATTCCTTCGAGATAGGCGGTGACAACCTATTATTAAGGCCCTATGCACCGGTCATTTTTCTAAACATTGTGTTTTGAGTGGCGGTACCACACGGCGCTTTGTCCACCCGTCAGAGACTTACCCACAGCGCCAATTTATTTCTTTTGAGGTAGTTTGAAATTTAAATTTTAGCAATATGAGATAACGCTTATTTAACGTGATATCTAGCAGTGGATTCTAATATTATTTACATAATATATATTTTTTAGGCCATCGAGTCGAATTAAATTTTTATCGCTCTGGTAACAATACAAAGCGCGGTCACTTCCACCACTGAACGTGCAACGCCTCGAGCGTGGAAGTCGAGGCCGCGCTTTGTGTTGGAGGGAAATTGGGGAACTGAGTGTCTTACTCTAGTTTAGCGCGGGGCACCCGTGGTTTCCGATATAAATACTCGTATATTGCCATTTAGCTACTCTTTAATAAGGGGTCTAGTAGAATATTCTCTTTACTATAATGATTCCTTTGATGAAATATTAAATGCATCGCCATTTCTGATCGCCACTCAGTATAATAAATGTGTAGACTCTCGGTAAATTACCACCCCAGTGTTATTGAGCGATGTGCGTGTTAGACTATGTCCTTGGGGACTAGTTAAATATTGAATGGAACACAGGTAACGAGGCAAAGCGCGGAGTTCAGTTTCGCCACACATCGCGCAATGCCTTGAGAATTCGGCGGAAAGTAAGGAACGGTAGAGCCTGTTCCCTCTGCCGATCCTGCTAAGTGCACTCAACTCTCTCACTCACTCAACGCCGCGCTTTGCCTTTTGCTCTTTTTGGAAATATAAATATTTCTCTCTCTTGAGTGGGAATCGAACCCACAACCGTCGCGTTAAAGTCACACCCTTGTGTCACTGCGCCACGACGGCCTCTATATACATATAAACTATAATATAATTAAAATATATATAAATTATAATATAATATAATCAAAATAATGTCTTAACGTTCGTACACACATAAATCAGTATAATTAGAAGCTTATCTATTAACAACAGATTTATCTTGGAGCACCAACGAACTTTTGTTAACATTTAATTTAATAGTCATAAATCTATAACCAAACGACGCTAACTACTTAATATGATATATTGCCTATAGTGTGGCATTAGGAAGCCACACGCGACAAGTGTGGCTTCGATTCTTCGCTCGGGTAATAAAGCGAAGTGCAGAATTAATCGGAAAGTTTAAAACGGAAGTGTCGTAATGGGAATGGAGTGTTTTAACACTACGGTGCAAGGTTTCTTCTACTTAATAGCATTTTTTTTATGGGATAGGACAAGGCAAACGAGCGTTCAGGTCTTTAAGGTAGAGATACACGCGCTTTTTGGACGTACTTTTTGGTAAGGTCTTTGAAAGAGTATCTGGGCTAGAAAAAGTTTTATATTTTAATGTCTAGACAAAACGCAGCGTCCATTTCGTTCATTTAAAATACATACATTATATAATCTCTTGAGTGAAAGTATATTAAGGAAAAGTGTGATGTTGCAAAATAATTTCACGTGCTTACTACAATGTTGGGAATGCAGGGGGAGCCTAGTATTAAGACACTCCGTTCTTACTTTTTGAACAGTTGTCAAGGCATTGTGTGTTGAGTTTCAGAGCTTAACGCCGCCTTTTGTCTTACCAACCAACAACTTTGAATAACATAAAGATAGAAGTCCCTGAATGGGAATCGAATCCACAACCATCGTATATACAATCAGATGCTGAAGAGTGCTTTTTTAAGCAATTAATCTACTTACTCTAACTAACCAAACAGCTTTAAGCTTAAAATCTAAATTCGGTTCTAATTATAACAGAGTGTAAATAAAATCCCCATTCGTTTCCCATGTCACGCGGCGCCCATATATCAAAATAAAAGAAAGTGTACAGTAAGTCGCGTGAATGAAAATGATTTAAAATTTAATTATGACCCGATGTGATTTAAGGCGACGGTTTTCAATTAGTTTTCTTTGCTTCCACTTTGTTTTTATTGGTCTACTTAGTATGCTGTCATATAGCGGAGCTGATTGTCGTGACTCTTTTTGTTGGTTTTGAGGGGAATGAGTTATTTTAATTTTCTAACTAGGAGCTAGGACATTAAAACAACCTATTCACCCGAGTGGGAATCGAACCAAAAAGCGTGGCATTTATACGTTTGACGCTGTGTCGCTGCGCCACGACGGTCTCATAATCTGATGCTATTTTCAAGTCAGTTCAGTTCAGTGGCTGAACCTTTCTCCGTTCCCCACTTTCTGCCGAATCCTGGAGGCATTGCGCGTTGAGTACTGTATAGAAAAAAATATATAATTTGTGAATAGAAAAGATTATTAGTAAAGTAAATAAGAATATATCAACAGGTCAACTGATTGAACACTTACCAGCCCTATTTGAGTGTTATTTTAGTGGTGGTGTTATATGGCGTCGGCTAAATATATTTTGTATAGCTTCATGCTGTAACCCGCATATAGCCGGGAAGGTAAAGGGAACCTAGTGTTAAGACATTTCGTTGGCCACACACCGTTTAATTGTTTAGACATTGTATGCTGAGCGCCGGACATGAATGTCGCGCTTTGTATTGTACCAGAACGAGAAAATAAATATGAGTCATTCCCCTCAGTGGTAATTGAAGCCCCAACTGTCGTGCTTACAGACAAAGTGGTCTCTTTAGCTGGGCTGTTATTGTTAATAGTTTTTTTAATGATTTAATTTTAGTAGTAGTAGTGAAGCTGATTTAATTTTAAATAGTAATATTGTATTGACTAAAATTCATAATATTAAAATAAAATTAATTAATAAGTTTTGTTTTATCGTTTTGAGAGATGAACAATTATTTTATTTACTTGGTTTTTGCATTACTGTACTAATAATATATCTAAAACTACAGTTATTCGGCAAACAAAACCTAATCTCAAGGCTCTCAACACATTGTGTGTTCAATAGCGTAACTCAACGCCATACTCCATTTGTATGCTACAGCTTTTTTCCGATGTAATTACATTAATATGATTATTTTTTTCTTACGAGACGGAGATATGTAGTCCCAGCGCCATCAAGCTATCAACAGTGCTCAAAGTTTACGAACGGATTCGTTGATAGCTTATCGTAACCCGAATTATTGATATTCGGCCAATACTAGAACTTCTCAATGAGTTTATATTTGATTAGATATGTACATATATATTGAGGCCCTGGCTAAAGAATTCTTGTGGCTAAAAACTATAAATATTCCTTTGTTGGTTGTGGGGGGGTCTTAGTGGAAACGGTAATATTAATTATGTCTTCCCCACTCTGTTAGACAAAGTGCGGCATACACATTCGTTACTCCATACGCAAAACTCGAAAAGTGGGGGACGGAGTGTCTTAACACTAGTTTCTCTATGCCGACACAAATCGTCGTTTATTTACGCATAAAACAAAATAAAGCTAACATACAATTTCGTTTAGTCTTTAGGTAAAACTGTTCTTACATGAAAATCGAATCACATTTGACATTCATTTTCATAAGCGAAACAATTTGGGCTCGTTTGACAGATGTCACTTTGTCAACTTATCTAAAGAAAGTACACGTAAAGTGTTTTAGCGTAACCGTAGCTTGGAACTGGAAGCCTTCAATACTTAGATGCTAAAATTGTTTGGGTAAAATCAAATTTAGAGTTTTATTGGCCCTTTTTAGGGTTCCATACCTTAAAAGAAAATTAAAAAACCTTTATATTTATCTCAAAGTTGCGGGGAAGTATTTTTTTGAGCTTCACGCTGTATCCCGCATACAGCAGAGTAGGTAGAGGGAACCTCGGTGTTAAAATACTCCGTTCACCACTTTGTGCCGAATTTTGGAGGCATTGCGTGTTGAGTGGCAGAACTCAACGCCACGCTTTGCCTCGACACCAGAGCGAAGAAAAATGGAAATATGAACGTAAAGAAACATTTCACTTCCTCCAATGGGAATCGAACCCACAATCGTCGCGTTTGCGGGCGGCACCCTTGTGCCACTGCGCTTCCACGGCCTCTGACGCAGCCTTCCTCTGGCGGAAAATTATTAGTACAAATATTTAGGCCTGCAGTTCCTTAGAGCTCAAAAATTTTAGCCCTTAACATTATGTTTTGTATTGGCAGCATTTTGTATTACTACCGCAAACTAAATTCATATGAAAATAATAACTTGATAGTAGGTAAATTAGAAATTATCATTCTCTCCATTGTTCTTACAGCACGACGATGTTCCAGCTCGGTCTTGGTTACTCAGACGTATAACCCAAAATTATTAGACACAAATTGCAGTATTTGAACCCATGTACCATTCTAAACTACCATGACTTTGTAAACTGTTTAAGTAATCGAGGATAATTTGTGTGGTTCTTAAGGCCTGTTAAATGGCTGTTAACCTAATTTCGTAATATGTTGCATGAGTCATGGTATTAGAGTTGCAATTCCTATTAAATATTCAGAGTTGTCATATGTTACGATTAGAAAGGTTAATTATGATTATTAATAATTCATTTGATACGTAACGGAATGTATTACTTATATAATATATATATTAATTTTACACATTTTTCAACCTCAATAAGCCATATTGATATAATATATTTTTAATCAGTCGATATGTGCCATAAAAAATAATTAAAATTTTACATTTTCAAAGTTACAGTGGCACAGTGTGGCTGTAAATGCGACTGGTGGTGGGTTCGACCCCACTCGAGGTAATAAAATATTTTCATTTCTTCACTCTCTGGTGTCGCAAAGCGCGGCTTTGAGTACAGCCGCTCTACTCAACACGCAATGAATTTGGCGGAAAATGGGGAACAGAGTGTCTTAATATATGGCTCCCTCCGTCTACCCTACTAAATAAATACTTGCCAATTTCGCACGATTTTGTAGAAAACACTGGATACCATATTAATCTAGTGTGACGTCAGTTGGCCATGTAAACAAATTTCCTGGAGAACAACAAACGTACTCACGTTTCTTTGATCGATTGATCAAAATTATATAATTCGAATAGTTATAGTTTAATAATAAATCAAATTCTAGTAATATTTTACTTGATTTTGGTTTTTGATGAAAATAAATTTCTCACTATACCTTATTGTTTAGCTTCATCGTAAAACTTTCTTTTTTTTCTGTTAGTCAACCAGTAACGAAGAGGCCCGAACGATATTTCAATAATATACACAAACATTGAACAGTTACCATTTGAGTACGAGAACGCAATGTCTATTGTGAATTTAATATGGCAGCGTACGTGCAGGCCTCTTGGGCCCTTACGGTGGATCGTTTGACACAGTTGTAACTATATATATATATATGAGATAGTAGGTATATAGGACATATTATGTAATATGATCAAAGACTGTGGTAGAATTGGAATATATCTTGCAATAATTGTCTGTGAAAACAATGGTTGCAAGTTCTAATTCTCTATTGAGACGTATTTATGCGATATATCCGTCATAGTTTTTGAAGCCAATGAATGTGTTTTAACAAAAAATGATTTAAAATAAAAATCTTTTTGTTATAATGTATAATAGGTAAAAGATGCATGCAGAGGTCAGCTTTTGAACCACCTTTGATAAATTTCGTTTTCTCGTAAAAATGGTATCTACATGTACAATGCAAATGTTGGATCTAACACAGTGGATTACTTACTTAAATACATAAAAGTAAAGAAACTTATAGTATAGTTTTTTATAAGTCACTTGTGAATCGAACCCACGATCGTTAAGTAGAGTCAGACATCACCCCCCGTACCACGAGTTTCATACAATAGCCTCCTGGTAGGGTGATGTAACTTTGAACGTATTCAGCTGTACTGGTCTCCCGGGATATGAAATGCGTTTCACGTTTTGCCCATAGAAACAGCGGACACGAATTTAAGAATGATTTTTTTAAAATATTCCTTTTTATATCTCTTGTGGATTAATGTCTATTTTTTTATTTGAAATAGTCGTCTGTGTATTAAAAAGTGTATGTAATTTACATTTATATGACATCAAATTTACTTATCAAATAAACTATTGTTTCTTTTCTTTTGTTCTCTCTCAACACGCAATGCTGAAAACAGGGCACTGCATGCTTGGGAACAGACGGTGTTGGGGATGTGTGAATCTAAGAAAATACTTACTGTTATCTCGAATTTTTACAATAAAGAAAATAAATATTTTATCTTTACAAAAATTGCTTAACTATAATTTACAAGTTTCATTTATAAATAAATACTGTCGTACATAGGTCACGTAAAGGGCATGCAAGCAGACGAATTATATATTACACCTCTTTACACTTTTCAAAAATAAGCAATTTTACATTTCATGGCTCCATAGTGTCGTTCTGTTAATGACTATAACCTAATGACATCGTCTATTCGAAACCGGAAGAGAGCGGCGTTAGTGGGTCAAAGTTCAAATCGAATTAGTTTTTGTGAACAAATTTAAAATTACATATAATTTGCCCACTGTATATGTGGATGATGGCAATTATTTTTTAACAACAATTTTTAACTGTAATTTAACCAGTTAAGTTTACTTTTTTATTTCATTAATCATTAAAAAAACTTCCAGTTCTAGGTCTCTAGGTGCCCTAATTCCAGTATTCATTGACACGGTTCCCCGTAGAGGTGAGAGAAAATGTTGTTTTTTTTTACAATTTTATACATTTTTCAGTGTTTGTAAAAAAGCCTTAATTTGGGAGCTTTCAGATTCAGAAAACGCTTCGTTTTACTTTTAGAGAACGTTGTACAGCTTGTGCCTCTCGTAGTTTTTAAATTTGGATTAAAAATATTCATACATAAGTAAGTATAGAGTAATTTAAGTGATTTTTTAAATTTTTTTTTAGAAGATTTAGGGTTAAAATGTTTTATGGCCGTATCTTTATGTGTTCAACTCTCAAAGTATATTATTTATGTCTTCGTTTTTTTAAATTATAATTTCACAATTACATTTTAAAAACTTGTGTTCTTGTTTAGGATTAAATTTTTAGCATTTGAGAGGGCATCGTCTGTTGTTCGCTTCTGCTCTTGTAATATATACGTATAAATAAAATTGGAGAATCTGTCTGCTATTTTATAATAACTGTATTTTTCCAAGTGTTCATAGTTATTTCTCGTTAATTATTTACACATCATTTTGAATCATTTGTTAAGGGACTAACACTTAAAGATAGAGAGAGTTGTGGAAAGACAAATAGGCTACTTTTAAAAGTAGTCCCGAAATTTCCTTGCATTCGAAATTTATGCAAAAAATTAAATTTATTTAAAAGTAATTTAAATTTAATTCCCCCGAGTGAAAATCAAACGCACAACCGTCACGTTTACAATAGGACGCTGTGCCGCTGCGCCACAACGACCTCCAGACAAAGTAATAACAAAAACGCCATAAAAAGGTCTCCTAATCTCAGTTACAGGAAGACCTTTAAAAATATCTTTTCAATGTTTTCAATGAAAAGGGCAATATTTATGTTGGTAGCGCGCAATAACCGTTATCTGCTGTGTTTAAAAGACGTGCGATAATACATGTATGTATGTTCGTTAAATAATAGCTCATGAATGAATGAATGAATGAACCCGATCATTTTACAGTTTGATGTCTTTGTGCTCAGTAATAACAATTTAAGTTGATCTAACGGTAAATCGGGTTCTGACACTAAAAAGTTAATATTACATCGGGGCTGCAGACTGTTGTTCGTTCCACTCCCACTCGGAAGAATGAATATATTTAATATTTTTATTTCCTGCGTCTGGTAGTAAGACAAAAGACAGCGTTGAGTTTCGCCACTTTACACGTAATAACTCGAAAATTGGGTGGAAGGTGGAGAACGGAGTGTTTTGACAATACGCGTCCTCTATAAGAGGAGAAGAAGAAACTAAAAAACACCTATTTCAACATTATTTAAAATTATTTTTAAGTGATCCTTTGATACGGTCATCTACAATTAGGTTAGAGCGCACTAGCTTAGAAAATATTTTTTAAGTATATGTATTTTTATATATGTACTTTGGGTGACTTCTTTCTCTTTATTTGGTTGACTTGTCTAATCCCATCATCATGAAACAATACGTATCAACGAAAAGGTCTGATGATGGAGCTAAGACTTGAATGATGGAACTCTTCAGAGATTATTGTCAAATCACTCGAGTGTACGCTCATATAATAGATCAGACTAAACCAGAGACCATACTATAGCAGTTTTAGTATACCGTACCTACAGAATATTATGTAGAATACATATAAAAAAGAAATCCAGTAGAAATACAGCCTGCCAGCGCACATCTATGCTAAATATTGAAGATCAAAGAGAGATCACTAAATCAAAAATGTTCCTACAAGATAATCGAATCCGTTACATCCGCCGTACTGAACACTGCTAACATTTTGCATAAAATAGATAAAATTCAGTTTTCTTTGTACTGTACTGCACGGAGCATAAAGTACTAGTCTACACATGGCGCCTCTAGCAATACAGCG
Source organism: Heliconius aoede (assembly GCA_037355905.1). Taxonomy (NCBI): domain Eukaryota; kingdom Metazoa; phylum Arthropoda; class Insecta; order Lepidoptera; family Nymphalidae; genus Heliconius; species Heliconius aoede. Next base: position 24,893 of record JBAIZZ010000229.1, read on the forward strand.
TGATATATGCGCGCGGAGCTGTAAGCATTCCACTCGAACAACTTTATTATAGACCAAATTATCTTTTCTATGGCTCTGTGGTCATATATTTTTGTAGAAAAAAATTGAAATTGAAATTTTATATATTTATTGACATTAATATCTTGAAAGCGCGGTCGGTTGATGGCAATGAAAATTCAAATCGTTAAATTTTTAATATTTTTAAATGATATTTTTTTTTGCCAAATGATAATCTTTTATAATTTTTATATATGCGCTTGTTAAAACTTAATAATATTGTAAGCATTTCTTTATATATACTTACAGATACTTGCAATATAAATACCGTAGTAAGTGTGCATTGTACTCATATGAATTTCGACGTAGACTGATAAGAACGTGTGGCTTAGTAGTCACAGCGCTTGGACGGTTTCCAAGAGACGGGATTTCATATCTTTCGCGGTTTTCTAAAAAGTATTACTCATAAAAGTTACCGGTCGATTTTGTAGATATATATTTTTCAATTTTTGCTTTTATCTAATTTATAAGCCAAATAATTTAAAATATTAGTCAGCCCACATGCAGTGGGCCGAAAGTTTACGTTGTTTTTAATATAATAAATTATTTACACATTGTATAAATCGAAATTGAACAAATAATAAAATTTAATTTTTACACACACACAGGCTACAGGGTAGCCAGAGCAAATCTGCGAACCTAGCACACTCCTTCCCCATTAAGACACTTCCGTTCCTTACTATCCCCTGACTTAAAGAGACGTTGCGTGTTGAGAGTCGGAACTCAACACCGCACTTGGCCTCATTACCAGAGCCAGTAAATGAAAACATTAAATATTTCATTTCCCCTGATGAGAATCAAACCCACGGCCGTGGCGATTACAGACACACGGGCCCTACGACGCCCAAGACGACTTATTACTTATTACAATAAAGGTGACAAATATAATTATTAAACCACAAATATATTTAAAAGAATATATCTCCCATCCCATTTTGTTCCTCTCATATCAGTGAAAGACGGAGAGATTTCAAATGCACAATACTGAGATAAGTTGGTCGCGGTCGCGGGTCGTGCTCTATAGCGCGCTGTCACGGGTCACTCGACTTCTATGCGATGCGATAAATGCTCACCGGTCGGGAGAAATGTTGTGAGAAACTTCGCTTGTGTCTAGATAAATAATAAAATTCTGAAATTTCTTTACATTTCATAAATAAATTGAGGCTGTCGTGACGCAGCGCGGCATTATCTGGTAGAAAAGTGGTTGTGTATTCGATGTCCACTCGGGGGAATCATATCGTGTGTGGAAACCGAATATTATTATTAGAATACTCTCTGTAATTTTCTCAAGAAAAAAATCTCTATAAAATTTACATATTTTACTAGCGACCCAAAAGTCTATATAATTTGTCTATAATATAAAAATAACATCAAAGAGAGAAGCACGGCTTGAGTTCCTCTACTTAACATGGAATATCTCAGGAATTGGGCAGTAACCTGTTAACGAAGTGTCTTAATATAAGTTTAAAAATTATCTAAAGTACAGCACTACCTGTTCACAGAGTGCCTTAACTCTAAGTTCTGTTTCGGTCCCGTACATCACCAGTTGAAGTCCACAAGCAACGCGTAAAGCCTAAGTAAGTCCAATATTATTCTACACGATTTCATTTTGCATGACGAGCTTATGCCGAGCCGTCACATCACCAGCAGCTGATCCGGGCTATTATGTCCTTTCTGAACTAATTACACTAGGATTTATAACAACTGGCTGGCGCTCGGCCAGCGAATATATTACAGAGACTACCTGCATATGTGAATATTAGTTAGTTTTAACACTTTTAAAGTGTTATTTTTTGTCACGATTTGAACCCGCACTCTTTGCCGCATTTACGGTCAAATGCTGAGCGTCTCGTTATTATTTTTCTTACAGAAAATGTCTTTTGTGTAGCTATATGTATAACGTTAGTTTTAAATTGTATTTAGAATCAACAAAAATAGTATTACCATATATATAGGTTATTTCGTGTGGAAGATTGCATCGAGCGAGCTTTTTAAACGTAATATCATAAACACACTATGAGGTTACTTTTATATGAAAAATCGTATTTAGTGAACATATTCACTTTTAATGCTGAAAAGATACTAAAGGATATTTTTCTTAGATTCTTGCTGTATCCTGCACATAGTAGTAGGGTAGGCAGGGGCGTGTAACCTAGTGTTAAGTCACTCCGTTCTCTTTAAGACACTCCCGTATCCACTTTCCACCGAATCCACTTTCGAGGCTGGTCGTGGCGCAGCGGTACAAATTGTGCTGCACAATCGACTGGTTGTGGGTTCGATTCCCACTCGAGGAAAGAAAATATTTATTTATATTTTCATTTCTTCGCTCTGGTGAATTTAGCCGTGTGGTCCCGGCTTAGAATAGGATCACCCTGGTACTGTCGGTGTCGTAAGAGGCGACTAAAGTACGTGTGGTAGAGTCACGTCGCCAGTAATGGCAACACGCGTGGGAAGACTCGACCGGATTTAATACCACCCCCGGCATCTTAAACCGGCGTGAAGTTAGTGGCCCTTGCCACTGCGTTTCGCATTAGGTAATGCCGGGCCCCGGTGCCCTTCATCGTTCGGCGAGATCGTTCGAGGTCGTTCGTTCGAGGGTCGTGGGCGGCGGTGATCACTTACCATCAGGTGACCCGAACGCTCGTTTGCCTTGTCCTCTCCCATAAAAAATAAAAAAAAAAAAAAAAAAAAAAAAAAAAAAAAAGGAAAGGGGAATCCTAGAACCATTGCGTGATGAGTGGCTGAACTCAACGCAGCGCTTAGCCGATACCAAATCATGAAAATAATAAATATTTCATTTCTTTGAGTGGACATCGAATCCACCTTGCGATCGAACCTATCGTTTGTACAGTCGCACTATTGTGCAATATGCTCAAAAGTATACATTTTATAAACATAGCTTATATTCTAATAATATTAGGACCTTTTATGGGATAGGAGATTTTTTTAAGTTCACGTTATATTCCACACGTACCATGGTAAACAGACAGTGCCTAGAGTTGACAGTTAAGACACTCTGTCGTTCGAGCACAGCCCAATTTTTGAAGTATTTAGTATCAGCAAGCAAATAAAAATAATTAATTTCCTTATTTTTTTTTAGATTAGACTAGATCTAAGAACTAAAAATATAAATAACCAATATTTTTTTAATGTACATAATATATATTCTACGTACCTTTTTGGATATTATAAAATTATTCATTAATTTTATTACGTAGAGTAAAATATTTTCCAATACGCTTTCATTCTAGTGGGCAAAGCTGACGTGTAGTGGCGTCTCGAGAACGACTTAAGCGGTACGGTTCTCAAATATAAATCTACTTCACAAAATGGCATAACTAAGATATTTAATTTTTTTTTATTTTAGCTTCACGCTGTTTCGCGTATAAAGCAGTGTAGGTACAGGAGGTCTAGACTTAAGAAACTCCATTCCCAATATATTAATATATTAAGGGAAGAAAAATATTCGAGTAATTCATTTTCATGAGTGGAAATCGAATCCAAAGCCGTCACGTTTACGCTGTGGCCACTGTACCAAGATGGCCTCGAAAATTTTAAATTGCTTAAAAAGGAAATACAAATATTTTAATAAAGTCACATATTTATATGGTTATTTCGGTGTAGATATTATATTCTCATATTAGAGAACTAAAATTAAATCATTAAATCATTATATTTTTTTTTCTCGGGAGCCATTCGTCCTCGAACTGCCTTGGACCTGCATAATTAAAGTTTTATGAAATATAAAAAGTTATTTCAAAGCATCGAACTCACAATCATCGCAGGTACTGCTGGACACTTTACAACGGAGCAACGATGATGTCAGCAGTGTACACACGAGATTATACGAGTACAATTTAATGTATTTATGCTTACATTTTTGTACAAAGCGGGATGTAAGATTACTGCACGATATATTATAACGCGGTTTTTTATAAATTTTATAGCAGAGATATTATTGTTGAATCGGCCACCATACAAGATAATTGTTACACTTCAATATAATTTATTTTATCAAAATGTACTTTTTACGTGAGGCCCACCTTGTACATGGCGCGATACTAGCGTGCGTCTCCTCGCTGTAGTAACGAGGCAAAACGCGGTGTTGAGTTCCGCCACTTCGCCAAAGGATGACGTTATATTTCTGTTAAATAGCACGCAATAGTCTCTTTTTAACGGGGCGTGGACTTAAACAGACCTACGTCCCTACACTAGGTTAAGAAGGGAGATATCTATTTAGATTGCTTACGCTTCAGATGTGTGAACCTAAAGAAAATATATTAAAAAATTCTAAGAACAAAGAAACATTTTGTAAGTTAAGCCTTTTTGCGCCGACGGCAGCTCATAATCCCTGTCAGCTCGAGCAGTCACTCCGAATCTGCCTACTGGCCAGGCTTTACCTAAAGTGCCAACTATTTCTATCTTATACATTTATAATATTGAAATTATTATAGTTTGAAATTTAATGATCGGGCGTGCGTTCATTATCCATTTATATATCTTATTTACAAATGATAGAAGCAATACATCAGTTATCTAAAATGTACTCAGGCTTCAGACTACTTGCAACGGCTGTGTTTGATGGTAGACGACCCGTCAGACAACTGACGACCAGGTCATTGAGGTGCCCTCGTGAGGTCACTTGCACGCCACAGAGGTGATCACCTCCGACTGGAGTGAATAGTTAAATCCTACTCAATATTTCCTACTAAGTCATTATGCTACACAAAAGTTTTTTTTGGTTGATCGGTTTCATCAAATCAACGTATTCATAATATTCTCTATTCTACACTAATGTTATGAGGATTACAGTTTATTTGTTTGAATGCACATTTCTCAGGAACTAAAAGATTGTAGAAGAGATAGAAGAAGTTGAAATATGAAACTCCAAAATGGAAATCCATCATGAGGTCATTCTCATGGATGCCACGTCGGCTGTTTTTCAATAACAAAAAAAAACAGTCATAAAAATTTAAAAGCTCTATGGGAATTGGGAAGGATTGATGTCTTAGACAAAGGCATAAATTTCTCCCTTTCCCAGCAAACGTCATATATCATTACGGAATGCGCTATATCAAAAAAATGCCGTCGATTTATTTAAGTTTTGGAAATATTCTCTAAGGGTTCATGTGAAGTTTATGATTTATGGTGAAATCATCTTTACTTGTGATTGCTGTTGAAAAGTGTGCTTGTACATAGTTGTGTTTAATTTTTTTATGTGCACCCTGTATCCCGCACATAGCAGGGTAGACAGAAGGGAACATGAGAACCTAGTTTCAAGACACTCGGTTCTCATTAAGCCTAACATTTTTATTCAAACTGGAAATCATCGCCGCGCTTTGTCTTTACCTTGGCGAGGAAACGAAAATGATCTCAATAACTGACACACAATAATATATGAAATATTAAAACTTCTAAATATTTATTTTGATTTATTTTTATTTCTCCACTCTGGTAGAGGATATGCAGCGTTGAGTTTCACCTCTTACCACGCAGTGTTTAATTTAGTGCCTTGACACGTACCCTCTAATTGTTGTAAAAGGTGGAGAACGGAGTGTCTTAGAGCTAGAATTCTCCTTTCCCTTTCTGCTATATACAAGATACATCATGAAGCTGAGCAGAAGATGTAGGCGCGGAATTTAAATACACTACCAATAAAATTAGATAAATACATTCCATGAATATATTTTAAAAAATAAATATTTTGCATAATTTATTGAAATTGGAATTCAGAACGTCGTAAGGCAGTGGCTGTGGGTTAGCGACATAGATAAAGTGCAGCTTTGAGTCCCACCAAACACACAGTGTCTCGAAAATAAGGCGGAAAATAGAAAATACAGTGTCTTAACACGAAGATCCCTTTGCCAATCCTGCTGTATGCAGAATATATTAAAAAATATTTATAGTCTGTAGTGCCTTACATAGCAGATAGATGCACGAAAGTTATAACCAACGTTTAATCTATCGTAGTAATAAATCTGAGCGGCTCCATGCGAGGATCAAGATGGATTAGTGTACTGTACTGTATACACCGAAACAAGTGCGTTTTATACTATCAAGATTGATCATTCCGCATTTGTATCGGTTTTGTCGAATTGTGATGCAATGGGTGAATTGTATACGGAGCTATAAATAATAGGCCTGAAAAATACATGTTTTATGAAATATATATCTTTCGATTAATAAAATTATTTAATAAAACTGCAGATTGTTGAATTTGACATAGTATGTCAAATTCAATGTCTGACGTTTTATGTAATAATTATCAATATGAAACTTTTTAGTCTCGAAAATTGATTATCCTACCCCGTGGTTACCCTATCCTCAATGCTATATGCGGGATACAGAAAAAAAACATTCAGTCCGCCTGAAGAAACATATTACTATTTAAGATAAATCATTATACCATTCGTATATTATATGGACATTCGCTGAGACGCTACTATCATTGTGGATATTAGAAAATTCTCAGACACCGAAAAATGTAATTTTCCGGTCAATTTCTCGCATAGCACACGGATTTTACACCACGAGGGGGCGCAAGGGGGGTGCACACCCGCGGGAAGCTGGAATGTATGAAGAATTTCATAACACTAATAGCATATACCCGTACAGTGGGCACTAGGTACCGTTACCTTACTTAGATGAAAATTATGTACTTATGTGAGGCTAGTCGTGGCGCAGGGACGCAAGCGTGAGACTGTAAGCGCGATAGATTGTGGGTTCGATTTCTACTCGACGAAATGAAATATTTAATATTTTCACGCTCTTCATCGCTCAGTTAACAAGGCTAAGCGCGACGTTGAATTCCACCATTCAACACAAAATTTCTGCGGAATTCGGTGAAAAGTTAAGGACAGAAGTGTCTTTAAGAGAATGGAGTATCTTACAACGGTAACGACGTATATCATTTTTGTAGTAGTAGTTAGTAGTTGTAGTATGTGATACTACAGAACTAAACGCCGCGCTTTACCTTATCGTAACGGGGAAATGAAAATAATACTTTACCCCGAACAGGGAACGAACCCAACGTCATCTCATTTTCAGTCAGGCGCTTTTCTTGTGCGCGACGACGACCTCACGTATTATATTATGATGAAATGGAAAGTTTCTTTTGTTTTGTTAATGTATAGAAACTTACAAGGTTTTTGAATAATACGTTGTATATTACGTTACGTTATGTGTTTAGTATTTAGTTCTGATTCACTGAAAATGTATTATATATGAGCTAACAATGAAATGTTTCATATTAATATGCTTTAATTCTTTTATTGTAGGTTTGAGAATATTTTATATTTTTAAACGTATTATATTAAAAAGTACTTAAATAATTTTTATAATTATAAATACATTTTAAAACAATCAGCTTCATGCTGTATCCGTAAGAAACGTCCGTTACCGACGTTCCGCCTAATTTTTGAAGCATTGAGAGCTTAATAGAGAGCTTAATATTGGGCAGAACTCAGCAGCGTTTTGTCTCACTACCAGAGCGAGGTAACGAAAATGTGAACTATTCCTTTACTCCGTGTGGAAATCGAACCCACAATCGTCATGTTTACAGACGCACGCCTGTGCCCCTAAGCGACGATTACCATATACGAGTATGTACATATACAGATAGAATGTGTAGTAAGATTCAAACTCACGACCACCGCTTCCAATACAAATTCCAACTGCGCTATAGGAGCTTTAAATCGAGTAACACTTTACACAAATTGTATCCATAACCTACCGACTATACAGCATGTTGGGCGCAGGGGAAATTCCAGAGAAGCTTTTCCTAATCTGAGATGCACAATTTGCGGCGTCGTAAGCGTGAACTTTAGGTCACGTGCTTGAGTGCAGCCAATTTCAATGTTCTATTGGACTTTAGTTTCAACTGGTTTATCCAAGTGAGTAAGCCGTCATGGCACAGGGGTACCCTGTACACACAAGTAAGGGTGATGGGTTTGGTCTCGGTTCCCACTCGGCGGAATTAATTAGAAGCATTACGTGTACGCATATAATATATAATAGGGTAGGCAGAAGGAACCTTGTATTAAGTTACTTCGTTATTTAAATAAATTTTGTGTTCAGTGGATTCAACGCCGCGCTTTCTCTATCAGAACACGGAAATGATACATTTCCCTCCCCTTGAGTAGGAATCGAACCCACAGCCATAATATTTGTAGTCACACTGTCTCACTGCCCCACATCGGCCTCTTTCTTATAACTTATCGTCCAATATGAATATTTCTTCGAACCTGGAAGTAAAATAGAATATATCCTCGTATTATGATAGGAGGTTCCTTTAAATTGGTACATAACACTTCCTTTGAGGAGATCTCTTTACAAACCGATTGTCTGTAAACTCCGTTTCTCTTTGTTGTTTCAGGTGTTCTTGAACAGCCTTGATATTCGATGGGTTTCTATTGCATTATATTGCATATTTATTTATAGCAGAGGACCCGTTGAGGCGTACAATACGCGTTGCCATAGCAACACATATATCACCTTATACAAAAGTGTGTATTGTTAAACATAATAAATATGGTAGAATATGTTACATTTATTTTATTAATTTAATATATTTTTGTGTGTTATTTTCAAAAGAATATTAATATTCTGCACTCCTTCCGTATATAAACTATAATATAACTTTACCAAATTACCATAGCTCGTCCTCGTCCACATAGTATGCGTTGAAAGGGGTACAAAGTTTTTGCACGTATCACGTATTAATATAGAGATATGACGCCATTGGTTCGCAGTCTTCACGGTATATTACTAGATTGGAGAAATAAAAATATTCAATTCACCGAGTGGAAAACGAACTAACAACCACCGTGTGCTTGTTAGTTCCATAGTCAAAAAGAATTTAAAAGTGAATATATGTTTGTGTACGTTAATAATTTATAAAAAATCAAGATTTTCTAAAGAGTATGTATGTTTTTATAATAAACAGAAAAATAACAGGAATAAAAAAGTTGAGAACGGCTATTTTCATATAAAAAGCTCCGGCCAAGGTTTAAAAACAATGCGTTGCGTAAACTAAGCTTCTATTTACTCTCCATTGTATTTCTGTTTGTTTGTTTAGTAAAAAGAATCTACACTGAATCAAATAATAGATTTTTATATTTTTGATTCAGTGTAGATTCATTTATAAAAAATATGAATAAGTTAAAGCCAATATCAAGTGATATTGTAAAAAAAAAGCGGCCAAGTGTGAATCACTGGATCAGCCTGGTGCCAGAGGAACAGACAGACGGATGGATAGATAGCCTTATCTACATCTATACCTTATTTATATATTTTTATGATTTTTTAGCTTTATCCTAACGTATTCCGCATATAGCAAAATGGAGACAAAAAGCCTATTCAGTTTTTACTTCGTTCACAAGACATTACGCGAAGAGTGACAAAACTCGTCGCGTTTTGACTTCTTACCGAACAGGTTGTATTATACACCAAATTGTAATATACATTATATTAGTATTTAGAACATAGTATTCCAATCTATTCGGTTGATTGCGTTATTTCAACGTGATATTGTGTGAAATGAATTTGTTATTCAATTTACACTTCATTCGGTTGAATCCATTTGAAGTTAAACTAAGTAAACACTTTACAATTTAATACTATGTTTATTTTATAAATATATTATGTATTATTTTATATACTCGGTATTTTATAAAGTCGGTAAACGCGGCTTTCAAAGTGACAAGGCAAGAAAGCGTTGAATTCCGCAAAAACTTATAAGATCCACAAATTTAGACACTCTTTTTGTCTACCCAGATGCGAAATAGAGCATGTAGCGAAAAATAATATCTTTGTTGTTTTTTTTGTACAGATAGAAGGATATTCTATTTGCCTTACGTAAATAATGTTTTTTTAAAAAAACATACATCATGATATGTTGGCTCGTAAAGGACGCAGCCCAATCGACTTTTTTTAGCCTATCGCTGCAAGAGATAGTTCTCCCTCTTAGAGCGTCAAGTATCCAGGTCTTAGCCAACTTGGCATCCATTGTGCAGGGCGTCCTACATTACAATGTATGCGACTGATAAAATAGTGAAATTGACTGAGAATGATTATAATTATACTTAACAATTTACAAGTCAATCCGTGGTTCCACCAAAAGTAATATTATCGTAGTATTGTAAAAAATGGCGCCCATCGTGGGTCAGAGATTAGACGCATCTGTGTCTCCGATTTTTCTGTTCTCGCGTGATGGATCACTTCTATGACGCGGCAACATTTTTAAGTTATTTTTTTTTTGAGTTCTGTGATTTATGAATTTAGACTTTGTGCGTTTTATCGAGTAAACTAGAAAATATATGAAAATACTCCATTCCCACTTTGGAAACTTTCATATAAGACAACGAATTGCTCTTGGACAATTTTCAGTTTCTCAGCTAAGATATTACATATATTTATTGGGGTTAATCCACTCAAATTTATTATAGAGAAAGAACAGCCTCATTTGTCAGCCACATTAAGTGCTATTGCTGTCTGGTGTAAAATGCGTAGTCTGACGTATGACCGAGGAACAGGGCAAAACATACAAATAATGTAAATGGAATGTAACGGAATGGAATGTAACATGTAAATGGAATGGAATGTAACTAACTTATATATGTTTTGTAATATTTTTTTCTGGAGTAATTATGGATAGTGATAAAACTTTTACAATAGATGGAAAAATGTCAAGATTTTTAAAGATGCTTAGAATTTTAAAAATATATGTTTGAAGCTAAGAACACAGTCCAGTCAATGTCTTCTTCTCTTTGCACTTCGCAAGGGAAGACGGAAACCCAGGGGGTTTTATTCCTTTTACCATGGCGTTATATGAAAGTAGAACGGCATAGTAAAAGGACTGAACATAACCGTGTGTCGTTGGGCTGGTACTGGCTGGGACAATTACAAATCAGATTCACCAAAATATTAATAAAATAAAATTTGAAATCTATTTCTTTTTAACTTCGGTAAGGAGGTAATGGTTTTCCACGTTAAGCTAAATTGAAAGTCTGCGAAAGCCGAGAAGTAAACTACCTGTTGATTTCACGTTGCAACATTATAGAGCGTCATTTGGTACTTACTAGAATTATTAAACCCGTTCTGTGTAGTTTATATATTCAATTAAAACAACATTACTTCGACGAATACTTATTTATAATAATTTTTGAAGAAGTTCCTATGAGGCGTCGCGATGCAGTAGGGAGGCTGATTGTAAACGCGTCGGGTGTGAATTCCATTCTCAATATTTTAATTTGCTCGCTCTGGAAAAAAGAAGTCCTCTAGTCTACAAATAACTCAACAATTGGAGGGAAAGTGGGGAGAGGTGTGTCTTAGCACTAGGTTCCCTTTACCTACTCAACGACAATGCGGGAAACAGCGTAAATTTGTCTTTTTTCTCTCTGTTAAATATATCAGATAGTTTATTTAATTTCAATAAAACTATTTTATCTATTTGAAATTATGTAAAATACGATTACTTCGCTTTGCTATTGCTAACTTTTTTTTCGGCCATAATTGAGTATATTGTGTAGTGATAGCGGAACATAGCGCTGCGGTTTGTTTTAACAAATCGACGCTGCACCACTGCGCCAATTTTTAAATTAACTTAAATTAATTAATTTATTAAGATTATTCCATAAATGTGTTTATTTGGTTAAACGCTATAATCTTCAGAAGTACTTGACTTGACTTTTTGAGTTTTTTTTAAATATATAGTAGATAGTTTATTGACGAAGACTATAGACTATATTCGTCAACAATTGTTTCGACGTAATCCACTGTACGTAATATATATGCAGATTGAGTTACCTCAGGCACTCAGAATATCATACTTTGACCTGGGAGCCAAGCTCAAGAAGTAATTTGTGGTTTGAAAAAATTCTCTAATAACCCCGCTATATTGATATACTGATCCTTCCAAAGGTTCTGGTCTTGTGTAGAAATAAACAAAGTTTTCTAATTACATAACATTTCGTAACATATATTAGTATAGGTTTCAATATTGTCATTAATTTATTTCATGATTATAAATTGATTTGCCCAGTTCTCTTTGATGTAAATCTTTGACTTATACAGTAAATAGAGCTTCACATTGTATTCCCAATATAGTATGGTAGGCAGCAGGAACTAATGTTAAGACATTCTGCAGAATGCTGAAAATTAGGCAGTGATAATCTAGTGTTCAGATACTCCAATCTCGGATGACATCATTTAGTTGTAAATTTTATAAAAAAATATATTCATATTCACTTCTGTGTAGAAAACGCTTTCTTTGAGACATTGCGAGTAGAGTGGCGGAACTCAACACCGCGCCAGTGCAAAGAAATAAAAATAATTTATCCCTCAGAGTGGAATTCGAACATTTTTAATTTAGGCACATTTATATAACAACAAGTTGAGATGAAGGACTTAAGTCCATTTATTTATTGGCAGACACAAAAACTACATTTTCCAAGCAATTTCACTCAAAGCATCCACTCTGACTCGTACGTAGTGTCTTTAGAATTCGAAACTATTTTCTTGTATGTTCCTCTATATTTGAAGATTGTAATAAAATTCATAGGTAATAGCGGCCGTCGTAGCGTAGTGGCATGGTGTCTGAGTGTAAATGGGCTGGCTGTGGATTCGATTCCCACTCTGGAAATAGTTCAACTTTCCCGTTTTGGGTAACAAGGCAAAATGATGCGTTGAGTTCCGCCGCATAACACACGACGTTACCAAAATTAGGCGATGCGTGGGGAACGAGTGTCTTAACACTGGGTTCTTTGTGCCAACGCTGATATGCGAGAATATTCTTTTTTTCGATACCTCCGATAAAGAAATTTTTGATATAATTTAAATTAACGCTTCAAAAGTTTCTTTACAGTACTTATTGTATGGACATTGTAAATGATGCTTGTAGGTTTCAAAATTATTTTCAATTTTTCTATCGATAAGACTCTAAATTCTATTTTGCTATTAAATATACCTAATATACTAAAAATACCCAGTCTCTCTTTGCTTTCTTTCTTGGTTGACCTTTGTAAACATAGCGTCGATGATATTCTCACTGTAAGAACAGTCACGTAAAGCATGAGGATACCCGGAGATACCCATGATGGCAGTGGAAGGGGTAAGGGAGAAAATACGCAGGCACCGTATCTCTCTACCGCTACTAAGAATAATAATATGTGAAAAAAAAACCTATTTAAGAAAATTTACAAAAACTATATATCTAAGAGTATTGTGAGAGGTAAGACATTTACGATGTTGTAATTTATATTGATAGTCGTTGTATATGGGCGGAGAGCTGGAAATTTTATTACGTTCTTTACATAACATTATTTCATGTCGCCTTTCTAGCGGCCTATTTGATAATGGCTCGAGAGCAATTCGCATTTGGATTCCTTGCAGCGTTATCGTTTCATACGGTTAGGACGCGCATTGTACCAGCGGCTGACTATAGTGATTGTGCGTACGATTCCCACTGAGCATAATTGAATTAATAACTTAAATATAATAATTTAATGTAGCTTCGCTTCACGCTGTATCTCTAGCAGGGTAGCCAGAGAAAGCGGAGCGACAATCTTCATACCTCTTTCGCCTCGTCATCAACCTCATATATGCCTTCGGGGGTCCTCATTATTCTTAAGTGACTTTCCACCAGTGTCTTTGATACTGTGTTTTTGAAGGTCAAGCTTAAGATCAGATTCGAGCTCTCCCTCCACCTCCACCTTAAATTCATTTCTACTTCAATTTTTCCATCACTCATTCGTTTTACGTACCCAACCAACCTAAGTACGTTATTCTTCACTCTATTCTCACTAATTTATATACCTACCTTACAACGTGACACATAGTTTAAGTTATTAGACCTTTGAAGCAATTAATTATTATTGAACAATCAAACCCATAGCGATAGATCCTTAAGTACACAAGTTATTATAACGTTATATTGATTTTATGCTAGATGTATTTCATTATGACATACGTGCTGTGATTTCAATTATCTATTATTTGTATAATATCTACAGTTGGATACAGTTGGATTTTTAGACCATGTTAAGATATAATATAAAAATTCTGTATTTTTCACGAAGCGCAGTTACAACTTACAAGTCTATAGTCTGCGATGGCTTGAATTCAGCCCAAAAATTAAGAATGGAAAAATCAGTAAGCAAACATTACTAATTACATTACATTAAGTATTAAACTTATTATACGTATTATAAAAATAATTCATGTAGTTGATGCGAAAAATAAAAGAATCATAATATATTAAAATAGATATTATATGAATGTTCTGTTTTTTAAAATACTTGTTTTATTTAAATACGCCATCTAGCGGCTTTGTCTGATATTGCAGTCTTTTCGCATCTAGTACTCACAAAGCATTCATAGATGCCGCGGCCAATCATGATTTTAGTTATTTCTATTCAAATTCAAATCTTTTATTGAATTGAATGATAAATTGTATTAAATTGAAACTTGCTATTAAAATAGATAACATTATAAAAACAAAAGCATAAAACAATAAGGTGTTTGGCAACACTTCTATAAAAAAAAGTTATACACAAACAACATGGTGGATCAGCTGTTTTCATTTTTAGCCGATTACTAAATTATTTGTATAAAACAAGACATTGTTATGGTCACATAGCCATGTGTGGACTAAAATGGGCTCAATCGCATCTGTGCTGCAATGGCATTGTCAGTCGTGCGGTCAGATCAACCCCACGGAGAGCGTGAGGTGTTTAAAATGTGGTACAAAGAGAGTATCTGGTCATGACAGTGCACAGAAACGTTATTACACGGCCGATTCATCTTCTGAATACGCTTCTAGAACTGAGAAGAGCGGAGGAACTACGCCTGGTTCAGAGGCGATCGTTATACCGCCCACTAATAACATTAAAAGGTAAATTTTTCAGTTTATAGTATTGACATTTTATTTCATTGTTGTATGAATGTGTCAAACGTTATTGATTTTTCTTTATACCATATTATTTAGATTATATTAGCATTGTATTTGTCGATTGCGTGTTATATGTATATATGTTGGTTATTATCTATATTGGCGAGGTTTTTCCTTTTTGTGGCGGGGCTTTGTCATCATTTTAATGGAAACTATCGTTTTTGTTGAACAATGATTGTTGGTATGTACTTATTGTCGTTAGGCGAGCGTATATTCCAGTTAGATTGAGTATTTCTATATATTTATATACGGTGTGCTATGTGATGTGTTATATATGCAATAGTTATAAAGAAATATTTTTTGTTATTTTATCCTAAGGCAGTATTATTTAATTTTTATGGTGTTAATTAGTAGTGTGATGCTTAAAAAATATCAGTTCAAATAGTAGTAAACTAAGAAAGCCTTTTCTTTTTCATAATTCTTTTTCTTTGCTTCTCATTGTTTTAAAAAAAACTATATCAGTGAGATCAATGAAATTTTTATTTTTTTATTTACTAATATTTCAAGTTAACTTTTTTGACTAGACCTCCTTTATTTTTTTAATATTAAAATATTTAAAAAAAAAACTGCAACCTATATCTATTATTTAGTGTAAGTAATTACTATATATTATTCATAGGATTCTAATATATTTGAATATAAACTGTTTCATGATTTTTCCATCATATAGTAACTTAGATAACATAGAACTTAGTGTCAATTTTTTTTGTGTAAATCCAAGTTATTGTGTGGCCATATGTCACAAAAGTCTGAAGTCTCACTGAAAGTCCAATATATTTGTTTACTAAAGCAAGGAAGTGAAAATAATTCATTCCCTCAAATAGGTATCAAATTCACAACTCTACCATTTACAGCAAGCAAAGAAATAAAAATAATCCATTCTCCTGAGTGGTGGTCACTCTCACAACCTTTTCAATATCAATATTTATTTACTTATTAAAATATTTAAAATATTCTATTTAATAATACATTTTTTGTTTGGCTTCACATTAAATACTACATATAGTATAGTAGAGTAGAGTAGAGTAGCTAACCAAAGCTTTTACTAATAATTTTATTGTAAAAAAGAACAGAACTCTTGATTTCAGGAGATTTAGATTGTGTTTTATATTGTGTTATAACTTTTTTGTCAGCTTGTAATAAATATTCATGTAATAATTTAATTCAGAGACTATTTTCTATGAATATGCATTGAAGGGTGCGACTGTAATGTGACAGTTGTGGGTTCGCTTCCCACTCAGAGAAATGAAATATTTATATTTTCATTTCTTAGCCCTGGTGTTGAGGCAAAGCGTTGCATTGAGTTCCACCACTCAACATGTAATGCCTCCTGAATTCCGCGGAAAATGGGGATCAGAGTGTCTTAACACTAGGTTTCCTCAGTCTACACAGACTCTGACAGGATATATTGTGAAGCTATTGTATAAAAATAACGAATTCAAGGGTAAGATTTTGCTTGTATGCAATGTGAGAGAATGGAATACTAATTTTCCAAGTTCCCCCTGTCTATAATATAATCGCGTGAAGCTGAAAACAAAAACACATAAATCCTGTTCTGTCTGCTAGTTTAAATTTACCATATTCCCCAAGATTTTCTTTATGACTATATGACTATATTACAAGTATAGGTAGTAGGTGTATGTTTAGGGGCCATATATATTTTTCTCAAATTCCTCTCAGCGGATGGTCGTGTGTGGGCTCCGCGCCGTTGGCGAGCCGCGCGTGGCGCTGCTGCTGCGGCCTCCGCAACGTGTCCGCCTCGTGGCGGTGCGCCGCGTGCGACACCATCGCTCCCCATGCGCCAGTTTACAGGTCTTATTAATTTTTAGATGTGTTTTGATCCCACTCTTGGTACAATATTAGAAAGAAATTTTGTTTTCCTGTTTAAATGGTTTACAAGAGGCTTTGGTTCAGTAATTTGTAAGTTTTCTAAATAAGTATTTTAGTTTTCAATTTATTTCTATTCTTAATTTTATTATAAATTCCGAACATACTATATAGTTTTTTTAAAATTGACTTTGTTGGAATGCCTCATTGCTCACTTTAAAGATATAGTTTATTAGTGTATTATAATGTAATATTTTGTCTTACAACAGGAAAAAAATTAAACTTATTTAAATATGGGATATATTTAAATAAGTTTAATTCTCAAAGTATTATTTTATGTATTTTACTATGTATAATGAATTATACAAATGGGCTCTTACTTATTGTTATTTTGCAGATTTTCCGATGATGAGGATCAATCTTCAGGGATGACTGACAAGGATAAGTGTGACCAAGGCATGTGTTTTAAAATTCTATTATTTTATATCATAATATAAAATAAATATTATATTACTTAATAAATGTTATATTTCTTTCATTACAGACCACAGTATGATAAGATCTAACACTCTAGCTGTACCTTCATACAAACCTTCGTCAAGTTTTTCCGGCGGTCGCCCTTTGAATCTCGATGTGCAATCTCTTCGTCTCTCCCCCACTCAGATCACTGATCACGCGCATGGAGTGACCCGGTCACTGTCTCACGGTTCAGTGATCAATTCTCAACAAAAATGGTGGAATTTGGAGGAAACTAGGGGAACTATTAATCGACCGACTAGCTTGTTGGTCTCCGAACGTTATGGAACGTCTACGTGTAACCCACGAGAGTCTTTCCTAAGAAGTCTCCACACGGTGACGCGAAGACCGAAAAAGTGCAATGAAAGCAAATCAAATTGGGAATTGAATTATGTCAAGGAGTATCAGAGAGAACAGAGCAGGGGTCTGCACATGAAGAAGTGGGCCTGTAGTAAGTGTACCCTAGAAAATTCGGGTATTCGGACTCATTGTGAAGCGTGTCTTTCACCCAGGATATCCCCGTTGTCCAGGATTTCCAATACACGAGGCCTTAGTGTGACAACGTTGGGAAGACATGAGACCTTCAGTGGTAGAGATGGAGCCACATCATTACCCTCATCTGGAGGTATCATGATTACGGTACCAGATTGGCCACAAACTGCCACTAATTTGGGAGATTCCTTCCAAAGGTCAATCAGTGCCCAGAATTCACCGGAAACTCGACCTACCTACCGGAGATCGTTTTCGGAACAGACCAGTGAAAATCGACCGGTTGGTAAAGTCATATCGAGTAGACGAAGCTTGAATGACTATCAGAAATCTTTAGCTGGTTACTGTGGAACTTTGACCAAGCCAGAAGAAAGAGAAAGAGTCGGCGACAAAAAGGAAGAGAACGTAGAATTGAATGATAGAGAATGCAGTTGGGATACGAATGCCGAAGGTGTTATATATGCCTTACCTAACAAAGGCAAATATAAAGATTTAAACCTCCAGCTTCAAGTTAACAATAATGGAACTAGATATTCCTATGTTTCGGTCCAAGATACTAAGACTGTGATGAGTAATTCTCAAAACGAGGTGGTCTATTCCAATGACATGGGTGATGGGGACTATGCAAGGATAGATGAACTTTTGGGTGCGGAGAATTGTATCTCTCCGGTTAGTGAGAGTAACATACGGACGTCTCATATTGGGAAAGAGTCTGGTAAAGTGTTTAATTTGTTGCCAAGTGTTGGCAAAGTGTCACATAATCCGCGGGAACCGTCTAAAGTGCCTTCTATCCAATTGTCGTAAGTGTGCAATTTTTTTTACTTATACATTTTTTATAATTGTTTGCGGTAACTCAGATCAAAAATGTAGGTCAAATTTGAAAATTTTAATAAATACAGTTTTTGTTTATTTTTCTGTCTTTAATAATATAAGTAATGATTATTTAAATTGATAATTTTAATTAGGGTAATATAGAATATATAAGGATAATATAGGCATTACTTTTATGCAGAGTGTAGCCGCGTTTGGTTCGCTAGTACGAGCTCGTATATATTTAACGTATAATCCCCAGTCGCGAGGGCGCAGCGCGCATGTGGCAGTGCGGCGAGTGCTGGTTCGCGTACAACGCGTGGGGGGCGCGCTGCGACGTCTGCCGAAGCGCGCGCCCGCCGCACGCCGTCACGCTGGCGCCGCCGCCCGAGCGCGAGCCCCGCACCAGGTGGGTGGGGTGGGGGTGATAGAGACACTTGGCCCCGGCATAGAGAGGCCAGGATCTGGTGGGTAATGTGGTAGACTTTGATTTGGACTTTATTGATGAGAGTGGAAAGTGCAATGATGAGAAAGGTAGGCAAAGAGAGACGTTTGTATTGAGACACTCCGTTCCCCACTTTGCGCCAATTTATCAATTTTGCATTGACATAGTGTGTTGAGTGCCGGAACTCAATGCCGGGTTGGTGCCAGAGTAGGCAGAGGCAAGGTAGGCAGAGTTTCTGCCTACCTTGCTGTGTGCGGGATATAACGTGCACCTGATAAAAAAATGCAGTGACACGGTTGTGTCTATATAGGAAATAACGAAAATTTATATTATTTTATTCGAAACATTTTAAATATTCAAATAAAAAAGTATTTAGATACAAAATCATATCTCTATGTTAATTTTCAGGAACAATTCATCGTCAGAAGCTAGTGGCCCCAAGCCGGAAACGAACCGAAATGAATCTGCGAAGAAGTTGACAGTGCCCATTGCGTCCTTAGACCACGATTTAAATAGTGATGAGCTTTTGTTTGCAGTTGGTGAGTAAATATATTAAATTTATATTTCAATTGTCCTTATGTACATTTTATATTGTTTTCTTGTTTGCTAACTTTACAAGTATTTTTTTATCACAATATTAATATATTAATTGAATTTGTACACATCGGACTAGTGTAGTACTAGTCCGGGGTCGCAGCCCACTTAGGTCCGTTCTTATAAACCACTCTCAACTCCATGAAAGAAGAACACGTAAAATATCAATCACCGTTTACTGTGGAGGACCTAGAGGCACTACTACAGACCCAAAATCCGACAAAAGCTCCTGGTTGTGAGGGATTAACAGCGGAATTGTTTGTAGCTTTAGCGAAGAAGTACCTAGCTCTGACACATTTCCTAATACAATGGAAGGTAGGTAGCCCACGTAGCTATTTTAAGAAAGCAAGGATTACTATAATAATCCTAGGATTACAGTAACCCTATATCGCGTAAGCCTATAGGCGTTTTATATGTCCTTGGAAAGCTTGGTGAGAAACTCATGATCAGACCCATACAATGGCGTATCCTCCCAACTGTATCTAATTGGGGATCAATACGGACTACTGCCACAACGAAGTACCAAAGATGCCTTGTACACTCTGGTGGAACACAGAGCTATAAATTGAAAAAAACAATGGTATGCTAAACCAGCAAACTTGCTGCTGTACAGATGACTCCGATTCTCGGAATGCTTTTCTTTATTTAACTTTTAAATGAAATCGATGAGTTCTGTACATGGACTGACGGACTGAGGGCAAAACCTAGTAAATGCCAGAGTCTGTTTCTGGGTAGACGGAACACTAAATATACTTCTTACGATCCGGAACTCTCAATAAGGGGACAGAAGGTTACCACCGTTGCCAAAGGAGTGCCTTTTAAATTTCTTGGTAGAAAGATAGACTACAAAGGACGCACACCATCTCTAGAGACAGTAGTTGAAAATTTCCTGAACGACCTCAATAAGGTAGACGAACAGCCCTTAAGCAATATTAAAAAGGTTTGGATATACGACAACTATCTCACATCGCGCCTGACTTGGCCTTTCCTTGTGTATGACATTGGAAAAACCCTCCTGACTAAATTAGATGCAAATGTCATAAAGATTTTGAAGTTATGGCTCGGACTAGCACATCCGGCTGATCCCTCAACTCTATTTAGGAATCACAATAGTTTTGGTATGAAATTAAAGAAACCATCAGAACTCTATAAACACCTCAGAGTTACCAAAATGCATGTTTTGGGGAAATCCCAAGATGAAGCACTCAGATCACTTCCCAAAGCTAAATGTGCCATGGAGCTTGAATCAAGACTTCAATTCCACAAACAATTTATGGCAGGTGCTCAGGCAAACAGAGCCGGGTTGGGTTCGAGAAAGACAAGGGAAGATCGAGATACTATAAAATCTTTTCTACAACAAGACGAAAATGACAGTTACAAAGTGCACGCAATGAACCTGGAAATGCAAAGTGAGTGGTTAACCATTGGCGAGTTTTGCATCCCATTAGCTCTGAAGTGGCGTACCTTATTACATGACTGGTCACCCGCCTTACTGAAATTCTACCTAAATGCCTTCCAGATGACCCTTCCAGATCAAAGTAACTTAGTAAGATGGGGAAAAGCTTCCAAAAAATCTTGCTATACTTGTGGTGAAGCAATAGGTACAGCCAGGCATTTATTGGTGGGGTGTAAGGTGCTTCTCGATAGGGGTCATTACTCACGTCGCCATGATAGAGTACTACAAATCATACGTGAAGCTGTTAGTCTCTCGGTAGCTAGAGCCCAAAAAGGATTGACTACAAACAGAAGAGAAATTCGCTTTGTAAAAGCAGGCTCCTCTGTACATTCTAAGAGTAGTAAACCCTTCTCAATCCTAGGTTCCGCACCTGATTGGATCATCTTGATGGACACGTATGAAAAGCACTATAAAATTCCAGAGGATGTTGGTGTTTCGTCATCTAGACCAGATATATTCCTTTTTACTCGAAAAAATAAACATATCATCCTTATAGAACTAACGGTACCGTGGGAAACAAACATACCTAAAGACCACACAATAAAAACGAATAAATATTACGACCTAATAAACGTACTAACCAAAAATGACTATTCGGTTAATTTATACGCGGTAGAAGTGGGAGCGAGAGGTATACCAGCAAAATCTCTCTACAACCTACTGAAAGACCTTGGCCTGTCGAGAACTGCAGTAAGTTCTACCTTAGAACGAGTATCTAAAGCAGCATTAGCAGGCTCCTATGAAATTTGGCTAGGTAGGGGGGGTAAACCTGAGTAGTAAAGGTGAGTGTTGATGATCATCACAAAGAGGCCTCTTTTAAACCTACACCCGGAATCACAAGTCCCGGGGCTACTCGGGGTTACTCCCTCTGCCACACGATGGACCCGGCACCCGCACGGTGAATCCATGGAATGCTAAGAAGTTCGTCTCAGAAGTCACCACATACAGAAATTTACAACTCATTATAGACACGACCACAACATGTGAATAGAGATACCACCGGAATTGGGGACTATCAGTGTGGCTGTCTTTATTGAGGAAAACCTATGTTACACACGAAGACTGTCGTGATGGCTTGTTGAGTAGTGAAATCGAGTAAAGGGATAATATTGCTCGACTGGGATGAAAGTACGTCAACCACATTGGTTTGTGAACTGCTCAATACATTGGGTGAGACAAGGACCGCGAATGATAAGCGTAGATACCATGGTGCTTGAGAACATTAACGGGTTAACGGGAGAACATTACGTTGTGGACCGTCTGGGATGCATAAAGGCCACTTTAAAAATGTATAAATTAACTTTTTTCGTTTCAGATTCGTCCCCACAGCCGGACAGGCAAGCAGAGGGTTCGTGGACGTGCGCGCGCTGCACGCTGCTCAACGAGGCGGGCGCGGGCGCGTGCGCGGCGTGCGCGGGCTCGCGGCCCACGCCGCATACTTATTGGTGACTATATTGTTCTAAAACGTAGTGTGATTTAAACCCGCTCCTCTCCGCTTTTTTGAGCGTCGAAATTATTATACACGTGTGCAACTTATGCCAATAATATAAATAAGTTTGTACAATTTTATAAAGTTTTCAAAAAGGTTATTTCTCTTTGCAAAGTGTGAAAATACTTGGAACTAAAATGCCGTATTTATCAAAACTATAATGTATTATGTACATGCGAGTTTATCTTTGTAGCGTACTGTAGTCTCAAAACTAATGTAACCTAATTTAGAGATTTATGCCGTACTTTTATTCATAACTTTAGCATATTATGCAAATATTACTAATAAAAAAGGCCATAATAATTATTAAAAAGGCTTTTTTTACAGTTTACTTTGCTTTACCCTCTATCTTTAGCAAGGTAGTCATAGAGAAAGGAGCGCCAAACGCTATGTTTTTTTTACTGTTAAATTCCAAAAAAATTAAAAATGAAATATAATTTTTTAGCTTCACGCTTGAGGCAGAGGAAACCCACTGATAAGTTACTCAGTATACTCAGAGTATACTCAGTTTTCATTAATACACTTCCAATCCCGACTTTCCGCCGAATTGTTGAGGCATTGCGTGTTAAATGGTGGAATTCACTGCCACGCTTTGCCTTGTTACCAGAGCGAAGAACTGAAAATACTAAATATTTCATTCCTCTGAGTGGAAACGGAACTCACAACCGTCGCTTTTACCATCTCACGCTTCTGCCCCTGTGCCCCTCATAAATTTAAGATAAACGCTTGGATGCCTTCCAAGCCTACATATTTACGTTACATAAGACTATAAGTCTCTGGAGAAGAATTTCAACAAGACCTTGTTAGAAAATTGGACGGAAAATGAATAACGAAAAGTGTTAACACTAAGTTCCCTCAGTCTACCCTGCAATATTCAGGATATGAATCTGAAAAAAATATTACTATCATGACGCTTCTTGTTTTAATATTTAAAATTAAAATATTGGCAAGGACCATATCAATGTAAATATCTTAACACACGTCGTGGCACAGTTTCTTACTCGTTCTGGTAAGAAGAAGAAGTGCGGTGTTGAGTTTCGCCACTCAATGCGCGATATATCTGAAATTTGACAGTTATATACGCGAAACAGCGTAAAGTTATAAAACTATAATTTTTTCCTTTCAGGTCGTGCAGTTCCTGTACACTACGGAATCCATTATCAGCAAACCTATGTCTCGCGTGTAAAACTCCGCCGGTACCCAAACACGGGGTGCCGGGGTCCTCTACTGATACTAATGTCGGGGCTGGTAAGTTGGTTATTGGTTTTTTTAATAAAAGAATTTCCATTTTCTTCAAATTTATAAGTGATATATTACATATGTAGTTAATAATTTTTTACATATATTTTTCCTTTTATGTTTGGGCAAAGTTTTAGTTTTGGTTTTATGGTTTGTGATGTTGGTGCGAGTTCCGCCAAGAAAAATACTTTGTTTCAATGAGTGGTACATGGAAAACGCAGTGTTCTTATATTAGGTTTTCTCTACCTACCGAGGGTATTTGGGGAAAAAGATTACAACTTATATTATGTATTTTCTACAATTGTATAACACATTTTGTATTTTTACTGTTATAAATCTGAAACAGATTTTATATTCAGTTCAGAAGTGATAAATTACCAATCAAAATAATCAATCAATATATCAGATATGTTTATAGCAGGTCGAAGCCCCTCGCGTCACACGCCGGCGCCGCGGCGGGCTTCGCGTCACAAAACGCCGCCGCCTGAACATAAGTAAATATTTATTATATACTACAGTTTAGCTGCGGCATCGTCCCTGTGGACAAATGGACCCAACGTGTAAAGTATTATAGCCTAATACCTTCTTTGATAAATGTACTAACCATTATTAATTCAAATCAGTGATTTAAGTAATTAAAATTTAGCGCACTCAACCAAACAGACTCTTTAGTTTTTTGGTATTAGATATTTATATATGCATCCAAAAGTAGTCATATTTAAGCTCCATCAAAATTGGATTAACTGTTGTTATAATTATATAACACTTTGTTTTTTTTACTCACAAAACAGATAAAAAACAATAGAAGAAAAAGAAAAATATAATTTGACAATCTAAACATACAATAATTCAAACTAATTGTCGTTGTAATGTCAACAGATCAGAAACAACCGAGTGGTCATGCTCCGAGTGTACGTACGTGAACGCTGGTTCGGTGCTCGCGTGTGACATGTGCGCCTCACCACGTGCTCGGCTGTTACCCGCTGCGCCCGCACCGCCTCGCCTTGATGATGATGACTCACGTTAGTATTGTTGTTGGGAAGTATGAGGTTAATTATGTTCTCGTGGTGTCTTTTGCTAGGTCTTTCGTTCCTCATTGAGGAACTAATGTGCCTAAAAAAAATTAATAACATTAAAATCGCGACTTCCTCATTTTTAATCTGTCATGTGAATAATAATATTTAATAATACATTTGCTCTCAGCGGACGAATCGGACGGAGAAAGACAAGAGAGTACACCGATGGAAATACTCAGGCTGAGAGAGGAGAGTCACGCGTGGACGCAGTGGCAGGAGGTGCTGGCGCAGTGTGCTGCGGTAAGATATACAAACACCCAATCTGAAACACGACTTCACTCGTTTAAATTTATTGCTATATTATAGCAAATTATAAAATTTTTTTACATTAATTGCTATGTGTTATTCTGATCTATAAGCTATAGTACAAGTTTCATCCAAATCCGCTTAATAGTTTTTGCGTGAAAGTATATTAGTAAAACAATCATTCTTCGCAACTATACATTTATTATATTAGTAGTATAGTATAGTTGTAAGGTTTTTGTAGTTAGGATAGTTTTCAGGACGCGAGGATTCGTATTCTACTGTTTAAAATTTTTTATACGTTTATTTTACAAAAAATATAGTGAGGAAGACGCGAAGTTGAGATACGGTATCTTGAAATTTAAAATAACAGCTAATTAAATTTAGAATTTAACATGTTTATTTTCCCCAACAGACAGGCGACATGTACATAGACGAATCATTCCCCGCGTCACCCCGCTCTCTGTACTACAGCGCGAGTGCGGCGGGAGGCAGCGCAGGCGGTGCGGGTGGCGAGGCGGGCGCGGGGGCGGCGGCGCGCTGGCTTCGGCCCCACCACATACATGTGGACGCCGATCCCAGGCTTCCGTGGGTGGTGTTCCGGGACCCGCGGCCCTCCGATATATCGCAAGGTATGTAGGTGGCGGCCGTAGTGATGTGGTGCGGTGGCCGTGAACCCATCATAATATAAGTTAAACTTGTTCCATTGTGTTTTCGACCAGCGGATATATATTTTTTATATGTTATCGGTGGTATTTTGAACTAAGCGCGCGTAGTGTGTTTGCCGCTGCCCCTCGCTCGCTCTACTACTACGGACATGGTGAGCGCCGCAGATGAAGTGAGCCAGTGCACCGAGGTAAGGTAGCTATGACCCCATCACATACATGAAGACGCTAAACTCAGGTTGCTATGGGTTGTGTTGAAAGATCCATGGCCCTCGGATATATCTTAAGATGGTTGGGGCTGATTGGGGCAGTTGTGTTTAAAATGGTTGAATTAGGGTCCGACCTCATTTTTCTTACTCTTGATTACTTCCCGAGTGCACACTGCGAAAAAATTCAAAAAGCTTAATTTAAATTAAAGGGTGATTACGTCGTCCGTATTGTAAATCCACTATTTAAGTTACACATGGAAGTCTTGTGATGATAATACAGAGTATGTAAATGTAGTTTTCAAATGTATTATACTAAATATAATAAAAGTAAAACTAATACTAATCTTAGTCTAAGAAAGACTAAGGCTAAGGCTTCGACAGCTTTCTTGGATAGATTGTCAAATATATCATCCATATATTATTATACACCACTTTGTGCTTTCTTCGTCATTGCTTTTGTTTTCCACCTTTTCCAGGTGTTCTAGGCAATTGCTGGCTGCTATCAGCATTAGCAGTACTAGCGGAACGTTCAGCCCTCGTACGTAGTGTGGTGGTGAGGGCTGAACCGTCCCGTGGGGCATATCAGTTAAGACTGTGTAAAGATGGACGATGGTTGACTGTCACTTTGGATGATTTACTGCCCTGTAATAGAAAGGGGCATTTGGTTTATTCTCAGGTTGGTTTTATTTTTGTGTGATTTAATTTGTTTTACCTGTGTCAGAAAATCAGCTTCACTAATCTCGCACAGAGCAGGGTAGGCAAAGGGAACTTAATAACACTCAGTTACACTCCGATTTCCGCCGAGATCCACGCTTTACCTCGACACCACAGCGAAGAAATTAAAATAAACATTTAAACTGAAGGAAACCAGGAAGGAACCATAAGCAGTTGATTTTATAGTCACACTTTGGGGTACAAAGTCTACTTCGCCACGACTGGCCTCTATCTGTTTATTTATAAATCAAGGTCCCCACTCGGAGAATGTCATGTCTGTCTTACATTAGGCTCCTCCTGCATACCCTGATATACTTTTTGACACCCATTTCCCCCTTTTGACCTAAGTGATAAGTATTTCGTAAGGTCTTTCAACAATTACGAAATAAAATAGAAAATGCCTTGAAGAGTAAAAAACATTATAAATAAAATACATTTTGAATGTAAAATTTTATTATAATATAAATTTAATTAATTACGTGTTCACAATCAAATTCTGTTGCTTGTACTCTCTTTACGAGTGTTATTACTTTACGAGTAATATTATTTTTAATCGACATATGTTTATTTATGTTATTTTTATGAAAATTTTTTTACTTAATTACTTGACTATCTATATATCTATGATTTTTAATGGATTGTTTAATGGAATAGGTAGAAAGAATAGTTCAAGATTTTTGTTTCATTTTCAGGCTAAAAGAAAACAATTATGGGTACCGTTAATAGAGAAGGCGGTAGCCAAGCTTCACGGATGTTATGAGGCTTTAGTGTCTGGGAGAGCTATTGAAGGTATTCTTGATTAGATCATATATATTTCAATTTTATCTAGAACTAGTGAAACAAGAAGGGTTATCACTGATGATGGTGATTGGAAAGGAATTTTAGGATTAATCGATCCGTACTAACTTAGCCTTTGTAAAATTACAATCTACAACAAATAGTTCCTTGCGGCCGCAAGGTGTGAGTTTATTGATTTTACCTAAAATCAGAACAAAAATTGGAAAAAAATCAGAACACAAACGAAAAAATGAAAAAGTTGCACAATGCTAAAGAAACACTATGTTCACTTTCCAGGTCTCTGCACACTAACAGGAGCACCCTGTGAATCGGTGTCCCTCCAAGCGGGTGGAGCTGGTGGAGGTGGAGGTGGTGCTCCCCTGGAACAGCTTGATAGAGACCTAGTGTGGGCCCAACTCCTGTCTTCGAGGCAGGCATGCTTCCTGATGGGTGCCAGCTGTGGTGGTGGGAACATGAAGGTTGGTTGATATAATTCTCCTCGCAGGTTTCTAAACAGATCTAACAGGAGCAAAAATCGGTCTCGCCTTAAGCGAGAAGAGTTGGTGGCAACTTAATACATAACAAGAGAAAGTACTGCCTTGAGCTTTGCCACTCAACACGGAATGTCTCAAAAGTGGAGTGTCCTCTCTCTCAGTCTGTTCTGCCAAATGCGGGATACAGCGTAAGCTGAAGCTGATATGAGGAAGTTACAAAGAAAGTTGGCTTGGTGGTAACTAATTTATATAATATGAACCCACATACATTATTAAGGTGACGTTTAAGTTTTATTAATTATAAGCATAGTTTTTATATAAACAATTAGTATTATCTAATTTTTTTAACATAATACTATTAGGGTAGGCAGAGGAACATATTGTTAATTCATTCCGTTCCTCACTTTACATAAAAAGTAATTAAAAATATGCCCAATTCAGACAGTACCACAAAAGTAATTAGAAAGAAAATACACCTGATCCATTCATTTCTCAATCAGGTCGATGAAGAAGAATACCAACGCCTCGGCCTTCGTCCACGACATGCCTATTCAGTCCTGGACGTGGTGGAAGTATCTGGATGTGGAAGTCCACTGAGGCTCTTACGCCTGCGAAACCCTTGGGGTCACTATACATGGAGGGGAGCCTTTGCTGCGGGCTGCCCTCGATGGACTGAAGCCCTAAGACGAGCTCTACCGGCGGCCTCTACTGGGGAACGAGACCAGGGTGTCTTTTGGATCAGCTTTGATGATGTGCTCAAGTTCGTTTTTACAGAAGTATTTACATGATAGATCTTAAGAATTAGAAAGGAAACCTTGGTTATCCTAAAGATATAATATAAATTACTATTATTAACAAAAAAAAAACACTTCCACCATGGTGACCCCATAATCAGAAACTAACCAAATTTTTACCAAACTATCCTTGAAGTGTATTTTTTTCAAAAAACAAACCATCGAAATCGGTCGGCGTGATATTGAGCTATTTGTCTATTTGTCGCGCACATGCCTACTGTAAATTTAAGACTTCTATGATTTTCTCATGGCAACTATTGTCAGAAATGGACTACTTCAGATTCTAGACTTAGAGGGAATCCCTGGATTATTATAAAGTTATAAGGTTGTCGATTTTAGTAAATTGTTGTTAGATAATAAAAGAATTAAGAATTTAAATAAGAATTGATTGCGGTGCGGCGTTGAGTTCTGCCACTCAACACGCAATGCCTCCAGAATATGGCTGAAAGTGGGGAACGGAGTGTCTTAACACCGAGATTCCCTCTGCCTACCCTGCTGTGTGTGGGATACAGCGTGAAGGTAAAAAAAAAAGGATTGATTTAAATAATAATGTACATTCTTGAAACGCATTGGTTACCTTAATGGTGGTTTTGAAATTATCTTCCGATGGGTGTAACTTCGATCAAGACATTAGCAATTAAGAGTTAATTAATAAAAATCGTAGAATGGTAAAACTAATAACATATATTTTTTTATTTTTTACAACACTTAGGATAGAAAAATATTATAGCGATCCCGCGCCTCTTGTTCATCGTTCATTTATAGAAGGAAGTGAGTTTGACCCAAAAATACTTTATTTATTAATTTTCATCCTTTTCCAGATACTTCGATTGCATCGACATATGTAAAGTGCGTGTGGGATGGCATGAAGTGCGCCTAGCGGGCACATTACCCCCGCTCTCCTCTACCCGCCACTTAACGTGCCTACTACTAACCGCCACGCAGCCCACTGAAGTTGATTTTACACTGTTCCAAGAGGGGCAAAGGTAACTAAAAGATAACGTAACGTATACACTTCGCATTTTATCATCATGTTAATGTTTATTGGTCCATTTTGTCAATGCTTAATGAGAGTAAAAAGTCTTTCATATGTAAATCATTAAATATATATTAAATTTTAAAAATCGACTTATTCTGTTTAAGAAATCTTAAAATGTTCAATTTGATTAATTTTAAAGATTAATTAATTTAATTTAAAGATAATATAGACAGTTCCAAAAAATACATACGACGATTTAGTACGTGTAACGGGTATTCCCGCCGTTCTCTACGGGAATCCGCCGCAGCGCACTGAATTTGACTTTACACTGTTTTAAGAGGGGCAAGAAAATTCATGTTTCAATATTTGTTGGTCGTCCGGGCCGTACTTTGAGAACTCTAGATAGATATTGTTTAAAAAAAAACAAAGAAATGGACATAATCGTGAAGTCAACGGGAGAATTCTATGTTATTAGTTACTTTATATTACATTTTGTTATATTTTATATTTATTTTTTTATAGAAATTCAGCAAAAAGTCAAAGATCGCAACTGGACTTGTGCGTAGTGGTGTTCAGAACTAAGTCAGGACCTAGCGCCCAAGTTGGAAAACTTGTAGCTCATAGTAAAAGACAAGTAAGTCTTTTATTTAGGATTTTATAACAAAAATATAATAATATAGCGAACCCGCTTGATTCTAAAATGTACAAATACACGCTCAATCGTGTGGAATTTAGTTACGAACTTATAAATATTTTAAAAAAATCCAACTAATGTTTCTTTACTTTGACCGCTTTACCTCTAAACAAAATTTCTTCCAGCCAACCAAGCGGAAAAGAAACGATACAATAAAAAAAACACATACATAATATGTTTTGTAATTATATAACATAATGTTGATATATCATTTAGTATAATCCTGATAGCATTTGAAACTTTTTGCTCTGGCAACAAGATATAAACCAAAACACTTAATTCCTTGAAAATTACTGTAGAAAATGGGGAGCGGAGTAACTTAGATAACATTGGGTTCCTTCTGCCTACCCTGCAGTATGCGGGATACAACGTGAACCTGATAAAATAATTAATAATTCACAGGTGCGAGGCTTCGTAGGCTGTCACAAAATGCTTGAAAAAGGTTTCTATCTGGTTGTCTGCCTGGCGTTCAACCACTGGCATACTGGCCTGGAATTGGCGGACAGTTCTGCCTGGCCTCGCCATGTACTGGCAGCCCACTCCTCAAAACCCCTGGCAGTGGAACGACCACCACTGCACCCCCACATCTTGGCTGACGCCATTATAGGGTTGACGTTGGCTAGAGGTCAGCGTCATGAGGGCAGGCAGGGCATGACGGCTTATTATTTGACTAAGGTATGGGTTTTTGATATATTTGAAGGTTTTGAAAATTGGTATAATTTTTTTTCTCTCTTTAGGTTGTTTTGGGTTGTTTTTAAGGTCGGTAAAGTAGCTGTAGTAGGATTTTATTAAGTTTTGAGTTGGTTTGTGATTAGTAATGTTAGGGGTAAACTCTCCTGCCAGTAGCATGACGCCCATTACACTCAATTCCTGGCAGATGCTAATACGTGGTTGATATCGGTCAGAAAATAACGACATGAGTATCCTCAGTGAGTACATGAAGTGTGATAAGATTTTTTGGTAGTTCACTTCCTAAAAATCTTATTACATCTAGTTGATTTTCCGTACGAAATGATTAATTAAATAAAATAAATTAAATTCGCTTCACACTGTATCACCTATACAGCAGGGCAGAGGGAACCTAGTGTTAAGACATTCCGTTCCCCACTTTCCGCCGAATTCTGCTTTCAAATTTCATCTCCTCGACTAAGAGTCGAACACACAAAAAGCGTCTTCGCGTTTGCAGTCACACACTACTCCTGCGCTACGACAAGCCTCAAAAGTTGAAGTAAATTTAATTACAATTTTTTTTATATTAATGAGTAATCCTAAAAATAAAATATTCACATAACATAACATGGTTTATATTTTATAGGGTTGGGCAGGTTTAGTAGTAATGGTGGAGAACAGACATACAGACAAATGGATTCACGTGAAGTGCGACTGTCAGGAGAGCTACAATGTAGTGTCTACGAGAGGAGAGTTGAAGACTATCGATTCCGTACCGCCATTGCATAGGTTGGTGGAAATTTTAATTAAACATTGGATTTTAATGCTATTTTATCTTTATTTTTTTAGCTTCACACTGTATCTCGCATATCCAGGATAAGCAGAGGTAACCTAGTGATAAAAACTGTTTCCTACTATCAGCTGAATTATCATACGGGTTGAAAGACGAAAGTGCGCCGCGCTCTGTCTTGTTACAGAGCGAGTAAATGAAAATATTAAATAATTCATTCCCCTGAGTGGGAATTGAACTGGCAACCGTCGCGTTTCCAGGCAGGTTTGTGCCACTGCGTCATGGCTTCCTCTATATAAAATAAACACATTACTATTACTATTATTATCACATGCTAACAGTATAATAAATTTTTACAAGTGTGTACAAATTTTGAGGTTTACCGATAAGTACTAGTATTACATAAATATTTTGATGAAAATTTATAGAACTTATTAAATAGCACTTGACACTCAAGCTGAAACACCATAAAAAAACTCCTTTCTATTACTTACAGGCAAGTAATAATAGTCCTCACCCAACTAGAGGGTAGTGGGGGGTTTTCAATAGCCCATCGTCTCACGCACCGCCTGGCGGCGGGGGCCCGCCTGCAGGACTGGGCACCTAGGACCGATGACGCCCCTAGACACAGGCCCCCTCTGGCGAGACGACTCAGTGGGCTACATGCACCGCGGCTTATCACTTAAAAGATAGAAGATTATGTATAGTGTTTTAAAAGTGTAATTTTTTGGTTCAATTGTGGTTTTGTAGAAATTTGTGAAAATGTTAAGATTGGGCTCGCTGATAACCATTGGGCACCCTTTTAGAACTACGTACTAGTTGGTTGCAATGGTTTATTAATTAAGTGACTTAAAAAAAATTAAGTTTGTGCAAAATAACTACTAAAACTTTGATTAAATAGATCTTAAAATAGTATTTCCTAGTTTTGTAATATGTTATTACATATTCACAGTCATGTAAACAATTTGATAGCAAGTCTTTTTTTATATGGAGTTCAAGGGCTCTGAAATAGACCTCGACTAAAGGGAAGAATACTATGATTTAGACGTGCTCGTGTAACAACTAAATTACGGTTGGCCTCTGCTTTTGAACATTTGAGGGGGCCTCTATGAGTGTAACTGGTCAAATATTTTTTTTATATTTACTAGTTTTATCTAGTTTCAACTGGTAAGTTGAATTTGGAATTTATTTTTGATTATATTTAAAAAAAGGCAAGAACGCCGGGTTTGAGGTCCGCCATCCGATCACGTGGAATGTGAGAATCGGAATGTCAACACAAGGTCTCTTTTGTCTAACCTGAGGAAAAACTTTTTTTATATTAACATAGACTCAGAAAATTGCAAAAATGGATGTGACGAGTTTACAAAAAGATAAACAGTTCAAATACATTTAAGCCCTAGTGTAGGTATTTGGGCTAATAAAGACAGTATTATACATATTAAATTGAAATTGTTTTAAATTAATATATAAATATTAATGTATAATTTTGCCTACTTTTTTGCACGGTAATCGTATCTACAATTAGGGTTTAAATATATTAATAATTGACTTTTACATTTATTATGACGAAATATTTATATCATGTATCTATTATATAAAAAAATCTACGTGTATTCAAATAATATAGCAATTTTTCATTTAGTTGTAAGTCGAAACAAATATTTATTAATATTTTTTAATATTTATGCGACCTTACTGAGACATGTTTGCTTACGATTTTTTTCTATTAAAATTAATATAATTGCAAACAAAGATATTTTTATAACATTCATTGATTTTTTTATTTTTTAGAAATATTTTATTCGACTTATAATTAAATTAAGACAAATTCATTTTCTACAATTGTTATTTTTTTTTATTTGATTGTATTCAACTACAATTGTTAATATGTTTTGGCTTCTACATATTTCTACAAATATGTTCAATTGGGGATTTAATCCACAACTAATACTACTACTGACTCCGTTATTACACTGTCCTAAGTAATATTTATTGATTTTAGCAATTGTGGAATAAGAGGATTTGTCACTTAGAATAGAAAATGCAAGATTAATTACTCTATTACCTTGTTTTTTATTGATATTTATTTTGTTTTACTGTAATATATACTATATTGAATGGAAATGATGAAAATCAATACTTAATCAGAGAAATTGTAAAAAGAAAAGAAAAGAAATATAATAATAAAAGATTTCATTTCAGTAAAGTATTAAAGTTATAGGCTTTTTAGCTTCACTCTATATCGCGCATATGGCTGGGAAGGTAAAGGGACCCTAGTGTCAAAATAATGGCTTCTCACATTTTGCGTTCAACGTATGTCGTCAGCGTGGGGTGTCTGCCATCTCAAGCGCAACCTCTAGCGTTCGATCAGCAGGACGATGTGCTTGGGTGTTGGTGGCTGGCGGTGGGAGCTGATTAATTTTATATTATTATTTATTAATGTACAATATATTGCGAGAGATAGCCTCTATTGTCTCATTATTTAATTTTAAATAATTCGAATGGATTCCAAACATGTTGACGTAATACTGTTCAAGTTAAATAAAATGTCCGTACACTTACAAATAGCAACTACTCACAAGTGTAAACAGTATGTACATTGTCTGACATTTATGCCGAAAATTCTATACTATAGTGCGTCCGTACCATATATATTACACTCTGTTTTCTCTCGAAGTCGCGGGATACAGTGAGGCTAAATAAATGCTTTCTTTATTTTTTTATTATATTTCTTTTTTAAATTCGATATGCTATAAAAGTAATTTTCAAAAATTATGCCACCAAATTTCATACCATTGGATTCGAGTTCAAATACTCTAATGACAAACTATAGTAAAGTACGGCCGACGAGTTGACCTGCCTAATGTAAGCTTTAGATAAAAAATAAAATAGAATAAAATAACCAAACGCAACCAGCGCTTGGTTATTTTATTTTCGAGTGAACAATGCGCAAAAGTTTAGAGAGCCTCGTTTCCGGGCGGCCGCAACTCATCAACCGTACTGTACGTCATATAAATAAAGTAAACTTAATGTATAGACATTAACTATTTGATATCTTAATATATAAATAATAATATAATTATATAAAGTAAAGAAAAATAAGGAAGAAAACTACCGCCGGTTATTTTGTAAAGTTTTAAAATGTTGTTCGTACACTTAGGTTTTTTAAATGTATTGAAATTTTGTATGGAGGTGTTTTGACCGGAGAACTGTCGATCGTCTGATGCAGATTCGATTCCCATTCGAACAAATCAATTATTTTCATTTCCTCGCTCTGGTATTCCGCCACTCAACACGCAATGTTTCGAAAATTGTGCGGCCAATGGGGCACGGAGTTTTATTTGGATTAAATTTTCTCTGCCTACCCTGTTTTATGCGAGATACAGTGTGAAGCAGTAAAAAAGGACATATAGTTCAAACAGCTAAAGCATTATTAATATCAGGTTCAATCTCGCGCTATGTATAGAATTTCAATATCTTTACTAAAATAAAAAAAAAACCACCGGTTATTTTTCGACAATATAGTCTGTAAGCACTGTAGGAGTAACTTGTATAGTTGTGTTTAATGGGAAATAGTGTAGACGGATTCTTGAAACTAGTCCACTTGGTTGTATCGCTGACTCTCTTATTTTATATGTGTGAGCGAGACAGCTATAGTATTTGTATACTCTAATTCGCTGTCCCTTTCTTATTTTTCATATGTATGAGCGAGATAGGTATATTGTATAATATATAATATCCTAAGTCATTGTCTCTTTATTACGTTACAGGTGTGAGAGACGGGTATATAACATTTGTACATACAAATGTACAAATGTTATAAATCCGTCGAGACATCTCGATTTTATTATGTTTTTGAACGATATATATTTGTTTTCGAATGAAATTTGAATATGTTTAAGGTATTAATTAAATTGGTTTTCCTTTACTTTTATTTATACTTCAGCTTTAAATATTGTATCTAAACTATGTTTTTTTAGTGTCTTTTGTCCCTTATGATTGCCCTTATCTCTCAGCAAACACCATTTTATATAATTAAGTTATAAGCATTTTTTAAATAAATCGTTAAAACATAAACTTAATGAAAATCTTTTTTACTTAAAAATAAAAAAGATTTTTTATTTCAATTTATTGATACAATATTTAAAAGGTTGTTGCTGTGTGACATCGTTTTGTATCTGAGACGGTCAGTTCGAAAACTGTTTAAATTATTTTTTGCAAATAATATGAATATCAGAAAATAATTTATTAACTTTGTATTGCGAGAGACGCAAAAACAATACCGTCTAAAGTAAGCGCAGACGTAACGCGACGATTGTGGGTTCGACCCCCCACTCGAGGAAGTCAAATCTTTATTTACGTTTATATTTCCATTTTCTTCGACACCAGGTCGAGGCAAAGCGCGGCGTTGAATTCTGCCACTCAACACGCAATACCTCCAGAATTCGGCAGAAAGGAACGGAGTGTCTTAATACCGAGGTTGCCTCTGCCTACCCTGCTATGTGCGTGATACAGCGGAAAGCTGAAAAAAAACTTAGGTTCGAATTGGCTTAGAGGTTTTACTTAAAACACGAGAATGTTAACATTTAGTCTAGAAAAATAGAATTTTTTTTTAAATGTTAATAATTTAGACTCATCGACACTGACAGTCTTAGTTATTTTAATTCAATTTTTATTATTGCTTAAATTATTTCCTATTTTGAATACTCGTGTATATTTAAGTTATTTATTATTATAACTATGTTAATAAAAAACAAATCATGTCGTATGTTGTGCAACGCTCACAAAGCATTTGTATCGAGAATACATATTATTTATGTAAAAATAAGAATTTCTTGCCATTATTTTAAACTTAAATCAGGCCTAGATTTTAAAAAAACGTGCAATATTTAAAAATACACATTTTTTTTTGTCTTAAAACAGCACAAACTTTACACAAAGAGAATAATCGTTAGGTTTTAGCTCGATAGTATATAGAATCTGACGACGCGCGAGTATCGATTTTTTAAATTATCATTAAAATAATGAAATATTATATAAATTATAATTTTTACGCTTATCACTTAGTAGCGCTTTAGAATATTTTATGTCGTACGTAATACGTAGTTGTATAAATGGACAAGTTGTAAATCTTAGCGAGTGTAGCGGATTTGAATTCGCAATCGGTAAAAAGTAAATAAACTATTTGTACACAATAAGCTTTTTGTAAACAAGTGTTGATGTTTTTTGGAAAGTCGGTTCGTTTTTTCACGGTTAGAATTTAAGATGACATGTATGTATGTTTGTACTGTCTTGCCATATTTAATTGGATATATTTAGTTTTTCAGTTTTGCAAAATCGATTATAGTCGAAAGTAAACTGTGACAGTTGAAAGTTTAATCGGTTATTGAAATTTACTTGGAAATTATAACTAGATATCAGTGAATAAATTATATTTACTTGATTGCCTAGAGGTTGGTTTTTCTTGCTCTGTATTTTTTACACATATCAAATTTCCTTTATATATTTTTAATACTAAAAACGACTTGACAGTCATTTTAATTATTCAATCCTTGCATTTATTGATTTATTAACAAAAATAAATCTTAATTATAATTGTTATTCATTTACCTATAAAGTAAATAGAAAAGCAAGAAATATAAATTCAATGTTTATTTTGATATCACCGTTTGTCTCGTTTTGTTTGGCCACCGTACTGTGCCGTGGCTTAGCTGGCGTTTGTAGCGGACACGCTTGTTTTGCTGTTAGCGATACGAATGCATGTTATTATATTAATTAATATGATAAGTGAATAAAATTATTTAAATTTGACGCAAGTTTTTAATGTTTTTCCCTTTCTATTATTACTTTAATATAACCGTCTGGCTACAATCGTCGTCGTCGTGGCGTTGAGTTTCACGTTTTTTTTGCAATTATCTTTGGCACAATTTTCCCAAAGAATTCTTGTCTGTAATAGTAGAGAATGAGAGTCGACTGCGGCTAAAAATGAACAAACACTTTTGATTCAAAAAGTAATGTCTAAATATTGTGCGGAAAGTGGGAAACAGTTCCTTTTGCCTACCTTGCTATATACAAAATACAGTGTAGAGCCAAAAAACACAACTCAAAAATGACTATAAGCACCTAGAAAAATATTTTAATATTAAAGACAGTACCTATTTAAATAAATAAAAGCCACATTTAAAAGAGACAATGCGTATCGACTCGCAAAGACGTCTGTCGGTTCACTTCATCTCGTCGGAAGCACGTCGCGCACCCATCTACCAGTCATTTCCGGGCCGTGCCCTTCACTTCTGTTGCCGATTCCTTATATATCATGGAAGAGGCTTTTGAACTTTCTTTTCAGATTCATGCAGTATCCCGCGTGCAGCAGGGCTGGCAGTGGGAGCCTAATGTCTTACTTCACTCTCCATTTTCCCGTATGTTCTAGAGGAATTGTGTGTCGAGTGGGGAAACTCAACTTAAAAATAAATATTTGAGTTAGGCTAAAATAACAACTTATTTTTTTATTGCTATCAATATGTTTACACATATAGTGTAAACATAGCAGCATAAAGCAGGGCAGGCAGGGGAAATCTAGTGTTAAGACACTCCACTCCCCATTTTCCACCGAATTCAGGAGGCATTCCGTTTCCGTTAACACACTTTCGTTCCTCCGTCACGTAACCAGAGACACCAGAGTAAAGAATCGAATTCACAACCGTCACGTTTTCAGTTGGACGTTTGTGCTGCTGCGCCACGAGTAAGGACAGCTTAAAAATGAATTTATAACATTTTCATAGCATATCTAGCAAATCTATCCAATGTTCTGACAATGGTAGTTCAAGTGTCGCATTATGAGAATTTCATTTCAGCGGGGAAATTGTACAGCACAAGCGCTGACCTTATGTCGTAGATCAGTGGTTCTCAACCTTTTTTCACCTGCGGCACATTTTTAACTATTCTGAAAACTGGCGGCACATAAAGAAAAAAGGCGGCACATAAAGAAAAAAGGCGGCACATAAAGAGACAATTTTTAATACATAAACATGACTTTATCATAATTTGGGATTGATAAAAGCGTTTGCAAATTAAATAAAAATATTATGCTGGTTCAATATATAAATATTTACGTTGAATTTTTTTTTTTGTATATGTGTTATATATATTTTAAATTTTTCGCGGCACATTTTTAAAATCTCGCGGCACACAAAAGTGCCGCGGCACATGGGTTGAGAATCACTGTCGTAGATGAAGCCTTGAATATAATAACTAAACGGCATATTGGTGTTTTCTTTTACTTCAACGTGTCTCGTACAACGTAAAGCTAAAAGTACATATCGGAACTATTTTTAGTAGTTTGGGTTATGAATAGTGTAGTGTAGGATTTTAAATTTTGCTTGAAGCTTAAAATCGGAGATAGATAGTACTAAAAAGTATTCATCAAGAAATCTATTTTATACTTTTATATAAAAGTGAATTTTTAGTTAATATAACATTAAATATTGCTCTAACTTCCTAACGTAAGACACATTATTATAGCATTATTGTCTGAGGACATTGTATAACCTAACAAAAATTAAATTCAATATTAAAAAATAAGAACAAAAACAACCATTGTGTAGGATTTGAACCCACAATAATATAATATTATACATAAAGATAAAGAAAGATACAAACAGCTACATATAAAAAGAATAGTCGAGAATTCAATTAAAGCTATCTTGCGCAATTAAGACTTCACTCTTAAATATTTGGCTTCCGTGGCCCCGAATCTGTATAATAAGATGTCAAAAAGACATCTTTGTGGATGATTTATGAAGAAAGGATTTGTGGTACGACGTTGACGACAGTCAGGT
Source organism: Heliconius aoede (assembly GCA_037355905.1). Taxonomy (NCBI): domain Eukaryota; kingdom Metazoa; phylum Arthropoda; class Insecta; order Lepidoptera; family Nymphalidae; genus Heliconius; species Heliconius aoede. The sequence goes on from JBAIZZ010000229.1 coordinate 64,704, forward strand.
TGTTAACGCGATGGTTGTATATTCTATGCCCATTTGGGGAATGAACTTTAGAGGCCAGCGTGGTATTGGGTTTCACAGTGGAAAGTGGGAAGTGAAAGTATTTTAATGGAAATGGAGTGACTTAACATGAGGCCCCTAAGTTTCCTCTGCCTACGCTGATAAGAAAGAAAAATTCTTCCTAGCCGCACTTCGTTATCACTCTGGACCAAATATAGCAAAGAAATCCACAAAATCACTAAAAAGTATAAATTGTATATCGCAATAACAAGATATGTTGTTACATAATATTTAAAGGTCGAAATCTAATTACGAGGCGAGCGGTGTACTGCAGCACATTGTGGAATATAAGCTTTGCTTTCGAAATAAAACTCTTGTTTCATGGTGTGCCATTATTTCTTATGCGTTGTCGTTGTGGATGGCTTTCAATAAGGTATAGCTATTATAATCATTTTGAGTTTTTTTAAGTAAAAAACGGAAAATTATACTAATATCTACTATATTATGCCTTGAGAATTCGACGAAAAGTGGGGAACGGAGTCTTAATGAGAACTGAGTGTTTTATCACATAATCCCCAGGTTCACTCTGTCTACCCTATTATGTGCAGTATACAGCATGAAGCTAAAAACTTCCTTTTTAAAGTACATATTGAATATTTCTGTGCATATAACAGCGATTTTCCGATGTAGTTTATTGAAATATCTCGACCTATGTAAAACTGTGCATATTTCTATAACAAACATTGAAAGGGGTACAAGTAGAATCATTTCGAATTTGTTAAAACCAATGAGTCGTTCGTCGTAAATGCAAGACCCGCCAGGCACCCGCGCAGAATCTATGCAAAGCTAAATAGTTTCATATTTTAGATACTTGAGTTACGACAGTTTTAAGATAATTTCTTTCATTAGGTTTCCAATCTTTGTCTTTAAGAAATATTGTGTAAGTGAATCTGCCTTCGATTTTTAAAGAAAAAAAAAAGACAAGAAAAAAAAAGTATATTAGAGAGCAAAACTTTATTACATTTTCAATACATTGCCCACAAGAATCTACATAATATTTTCTGAAATATTTTCCAAAGGTACGACGTGCTTTTTAGCTCTATCTCCATACAAACACATCAATTTGTGTTCAGTCTTGTGCTATATTATGCTTCGACGCGAGACTGCCTTCAAATTCAAATTGCCTTTAACAGGTGAGATTGCAAACTGCATTTACCGTAGAATATCAACTATATATTGAAGTTGGTTTCAAAACTCAAGTCAAATTTTATATGCACTTTTATTGAAACAAAGTTATATACCAAAACAATAATAAACCTGCTATTTTATTATGCTACGACGCAAGTATTTGATATAATTACGTTTTGTGTTTTTATTCTAATCAATTTTGGAGGCGTAGTAGCAGAACTTAACACCGCTCTTGGTGTTGTCGCCAGAATGGGAAAAAGAAAATAATTATTTCCTTCGCTTTGAAATCGAACCCACAATCGTAACACACACAACCTACAGACGCTAAGTCACGACATCATTTCATTTTTTATTATTTTAAAATTAAATTTTATGTAAATTAAAATGGTTATTTACAGCTTAACGCCGTCCCGTAAAATGTTATCTCATTTATCGGCCCAACATCGGATACTCTTATATTCTAGTAACGCTATCTACACTGGGTAACATTTCTACTAAACCTTACAATATTTTCCGTTTCTTACGCATTTAGTGAGAAATTTGAAAATTTCGTTATTTGTATATTATTTTAAATTGAAAGATTTTTTATAAAATATAAATTATACTTAATTAATATGATGAGTCAATAGTAACTGTCTTACCTAAGTGCGGCGTTGAATTCCGCAATATCTTAATTTGGAGGTAAAGCGAGAGTGTAGTGTTTTGATACTAGGTTCTTTTTACTTGCATGATATAGACAAATAAAATGTGAAGCTGAAAAAAAATTGTAACATACCATAAACAAGCGCCTTCAAATTGAAACAAAATGAATACAACATATGAATTTATTTCATTTATTCCCATATAACTTACAGACAAATTGAGCACTATAGTTCTTAATTAGTTGTATAATATTTACAATAATATGGACTATTGGTTATAAAAACGGACAAGATATACATTTTTTTTGTATTTTTTCTTTAATTTATTTTATTTTTAAGAGTAAAATATTTTTATAGGTTATAATGTAAATTCACACAAACAAACAGCTAAACAAAAAAAGTTAATAAAATTAAATTTAAATATTTGAACCCGTACTCCAAACTAGACAAAGGCAACACCTATAATAGTGGTAATTAGCTAAAAAATGTGCAAACATATAAAAATATCAAATACATTATATATCATATAAGTAAATTTTAGTCAAATTAATAGCATTGGACAGTTTGTTTGCTCTAATTGGGAATCGAATCCATGGTCTTGGATTACTAGTATCATCTACCTATATAGTACTTCTCGAAATTCCTTCCATAATCGGAAAAAGGAAATTTTTCATTTTATGTCACTATATTTTCAAACAAAGTTGTGGGTGACCACTAGTTATATATTTAGATATTTAATTTAATTTCATACTTATTGGTTTAGAAATATTTGAACAGAAAATCGAATCTACTATATTATTTCTGTCATAATAAAAAAAAACTAACCAATAGATGAAAACACAATAACAAACTATCAAAAAATATAAGGAAAAAATGGTGATAACATTTTCCTCAACCGATATCAGATATCATCTGGTCGGTGTGTCGTGTCGTCCCTTTTTCGGAGAAACACGGCTTCTGTTTTGGTTTGATCAATGATCCCTTTGTTTTGAAGTTTTTTTTTGCCAGTATCCTACTTCCAAAGCTACCAGTGGCTAATTTTACACGATTATACTGGATTCAAATTCGATTTTGGGTTCCACACGGAGTTCATAGTTGGGTTAGGTTTTTAGCGCGGATATATTATGTCCGTTCCTTCGTTCCCATGTAACTATTGAACCAGTGAACCGATTTTGATAAATGATACGTCGTTGGATCTGTCTGGATTGCGCAAGTGTTACTGGATAATTAATTTAGTTTTGGATAATTAATTTAGTTTACGCAGATGAGTTATGCAGATTTTTATTTTGTTTATAATTCACTCATTTTAGCTATTCATTATTTTCGTCTTAACGATTTGGTTAAACAATTAACTAATTCATTGTTGTCTAGTTCGTATTAGTTCGTTCGTACTGCAGGTTGTATTCTGTTATGATGACGCGCATTCTGCAATTTGCGTTGAGGGTCAAGATAGTATTAATACTCCGACTTCCAGTTTTGACTCATAAGTTCAAAATAGGTTTAGATAAGACATCTAAAATTTAAAATTTTAAACAATTTTTGAAACTATTAATTCCTTTTCTTTTAATCACTTCATTTATCATAATATCCCGATATTATAATGTCTAACCGTATATATATATTCTTTTCTATCTCTGCATATGTCGTATCTTCGGAAAGACTGAACATCTCAAATAACTCGTGAAGACTTAGGACATGTTACGGAGTCGGCAAGAAGAATCTAGAGCTTAGTCCATTGTTCATTTTATAGACCTTCCGTGCTGTTTGTAGCAGACTAGGAAAATAAAAACATTTTGAAAATAAGTATTTCATAGAGTAGAATTTGAATTGACGACCATCATAATTAACTAAGATACAGTTGAGCTACGTTGGCTTGTTTAGAAAAAATATATTTATAGTCTTTCTCTTTCCTTTTATTCAGTCTTCGGTCTGTAATATATGGACCTATATATAAAAAGAGTGACTGATGTTTATAGTAAAAAGCAATTAATAACAAACTAATAAATAATTAAAATTAGCAGTACTGCTAATTGAATGTTAAAAATATTTGCTTGCTAATATATCAAGGATTTCTTTTTCATTCAAAATATAAGAAAAATATAATTAGGCTTTATATATTCTTAAATTACAGAAAGAAATATATTAGGTATATCATAATACTCTGGAAAGTCACCAAAAAACAAATTATCCATAGTAAAAGGGTCCATGCTGATAAGCATCAGCTCGTCTGTCAATGATGACGAGGTTTGCGTTCTTAGCTGGTTTTCCGTGGTGGTATACCCACTTCTTCCCTCTATTATGACCCTCGGATTTGTCGTGTCCGCCTCCATGCTTGCCATGGGAGTCTGAACCTTCGGAGGACTGGTGACCCTGGAAATTGTATTTGTATGCTCATTATTTAGTATCTGATATATTAGATTAGTTTTTCTTGTGACTTTACTTGTGTGGTCCAATAAAAGGAAATAAGTTTTGCTTATGGTATATGATACTCGTACATCCGAAGTGCCCGAGAAAACTGTGCAATACTGTGCATATTAACTCTTAGAAGCCGTTCAACATTTTTTTGAATTTTTTTGTTTTGTTTTGTATATTTTATTTATACGTTTTCTAAATAAATTTTAAAATGTTAAAATAGTTAAATTATTACAAGTTAAGTTTACCTTATGATGATGGCCATGCCCGCCCTTAGAGAAGTGTCCCTTCTCACCCTTAGAGTGTCCCGCGTGACCGGAATGGAAGTCACCCTTCTTGAAGTGTCCGCCCTGGAACAGTTCAATTTTATTACATTGTGAAATAACGAAGAAAGTATTATTAATGATATAATTTGAGGTTGTCGTGGCGAAGTGGATCAAAAGATTTGGACTGTAAATACTGTAGTTCGATACTGTAGATAAAGCGCGGGAACGGAGTGGCTTAGCACTTTCCTTTCACGTACTCTCCTATTTGCGAAATAAATCGTAAACCAAATAAAATATGTATCTTAGGAAAATGATGGATTTTTTATCATTGTGTAGTTGACGTATCCGTTAAAGTGTGATTTGAGGGTTGGATTTGGGGGTAATGGCCGCGTAGATATCGTCGCCCTTAATAAGTGAACATAAATTGGTGTTTTAATTTAATTTCATGCTGTATCCTGCATACAGGACAGGAAAAAAATACATTCCCCTGAGTGGGAATCGAACTCACGACCGCGATTACAGTGAGATGCTAAGCCAAAAGCAGGCTTAATTTATAATATACGTTGATAACGGGTTCAAATCTACTCATAGCCCAGTGTAAATATTTAATAAAGTAACTGAATGTTTGATTTATAATAGTCTGATCAAAATTTTTCACTAATGAAGTTAATTGAAATCATAATAGACGACGCGCGTCTCCCCGTCACTCATCATGCGACTCCTCAGAGTCGAATCGAGTCAATTTTACTCCATAATAGCGTAAATGAATATTTATAATAACATTCAATATTCTGCATAATATAAATTATTCAAAGACGTTAACAAAGTTAAGAACTAGGGGGTAATTCAATTAAAGTTTTACAAACAAACTTGTATTTATTCTACAACTAAAAAATAGAAATTTGAAAGTTTATTGGAAATTAATAAATGCACAGTGCATTAATATATATATATATATATATATATATAATACTATAGAGAAATATATACGAGTTTATATTTTTCTAATATAAAAAAATGTAAGTTGTGAAAGAATACTTAGCGTTAAGGTTATTGATATACCAATTAGTAACTATTTTCTTATTTTCATTATATTATTATAAATTATAACTATAAATTGTTGTGGATCAGATTCCGATTCGGAGGAATGAAATATTTGATATTTTCATTTTAATTTCTCGGTATAGAAACGAGGTAAAGCGCGGCGTTGAGTTCTTTTTTTTTATGGGAGAGGAGAAGGCAAATGAGCGTTCAGGTCACCTGATGGTAAGTGATCACCGCCGCCCACGACCCCATGCAACACCAGAGGAGCAACAAGTGCGTTGCCGGACTCTAAGGTGGAGGATGTTGGGCCCCGGGGCCCGGCATTACCTAATGCGAAACGCAGTGGCAAGAGCCACTACTTCACGCCGGTTTTAAATGCTGTAATGCGGGGGTGGTATTAATCCGGTCGAGTCGGCCCATGCGTGTTGCCATTACTGGCGACGTGACTCTACCACACGTTTAGTCGCCTCTTACGACACCGACAGTACCAGGGTGATCCTATTCTATCGGGATATCGGGATCACACGGCTAACGAGCGAATTCGCCGGAAATCGGGGAACAGATGGGAACAGCATGTTTTAACACTACGCTTCCAGCGTACTTTTGCCAAAAATCTAAGAAATTAAGTATCATTCTGCAAATAATTTGGAATTTCGCTTGTAGTCTTTTACACTCACTGCTGGGTCGGACGTGACTGACATTCTATTTTTTGTCAGTACGCTGACATAACACGTGCTTTACGTAAAGGTATTATAGTCTATTCGAGCAGCGCTATTAAGAAATATCTATGATTTGGAAATTAAAAAGTAAACAAACAAGACGGAGAAAGTTAGTATGTTAGTGCTTATTATAGAATCTAGTTTAGTTTAGCAACATAGCGGTTGTATAAGTATTTGAAAGAGACGGGTGTGATTCTTTTTAAAGTTAATAATTCAAAAATATTCTTATTAGATTAGGCACTCGTGCGCAGAGGCACAAGCGACGGACTGAAAACGCGACAGTTGTGGACTTGGCGGAATGAAATATTGAATATAGTCATTTCTTCGTTAGGGTAAAGTGGCACAGAGCAGAGTTCCGTCACTCAACTCGCTATGCCTACATATACGCTATGTATTCGGCAAAAAGTAGGTTCTGTAAGTGTCTTAACACTTGCTTCACGCTAAGTTTTTTTTATTTGCAGACATTTAGCAAAGTGCATCGAGAATAATAACAAGTCACTTACCAGTCCATTCGTTGACAAATAAAAAAAAATGTATTAACTTACCAATCACAGAAAAACATAAATATGTACATAAATAGAAGTAAAACTGAGAAGTTAAACTTCAACTTCCCGTTTATTAAAGTCCTAAGATAATTAGTTCAGCCAAACGTGAGACAATCGCGCTAACACATTATGCTCTTGTTTTGAAGTCATTTAAAAATATTTCGACTTACCGATGAGTGATCCTTCTCACTATGATAGCCTCCGTCGTTTTCTTCCTCATCTGAATCTCCTTCTTCCTCGAAGAACTCTACTTTTTTTTCGTACTCCTCTTTTTTGTGTATATCGTGGCTGCCTTTAGTGTTGTGCCCTTTCGAATGTTTGCCTGATTCTTCGTACTTTTTTATAAAAAAAATAATTTCATTTTGTCAGTATGCTACTTAATAATTAATTATATTTTCGAAAAAAAAACTGCTTGTTTTCATATTAATTTAGTTTATCAAGTTATATATAAAATATACTCAATGTGCTTAAATATACAAATGCTTGTTAAAAATGTAAATATAACGTGTCATCATACCTATCCTATTGTACATCAAATATTCATTAAAAAACCTAAAGTTAATTTTAACATCTATTTTCCCATCACTTTATGATGATGATTTCAAAGTTTCTATGATATAATGTAAATAAGAAGCCCAATATTTAAATGTCTCGAGCGGGCCATACAATGTCTTAGTACATTATTGTTTGAATTCCATGCACTTAGATAATTCTTTTTTAATAACTTTTTTTTTGTAATAAGTTACTAACAATTTCAGAGATAAATATAACGCTATTACGCCCCGAGACAAAACGTGGCAACGCTGAACAGAATACATATTATTTTTTAAAGAAACTATTACATTAAAATATTTTTTAGTAATTCAAAAAATACGGATTATTATTAATGTTTATAGCATTATTTCCGTATCAATAAAATCAAAAGACGAAGCAGATTCTTACTTTGGCGTGTTTTTTCCCATGCTCCTCGTGGTGATGGGAGCCGTAGTGGTTGTCTTGTTCGTGGTGGTGCTTGTCGATGCCACCGTGGTCGTCGTATTTGTCCAAGTGGTCCTCTTTATCATGGTGACCTTTGTTCGTCTTTATGTCTTTGTGAACACCCTGTTGGTTTTCATAATGAAAAAGAATCAGTTAGTCTGACTAATAAAAATAAGATTGAATTATTTTCAATATATTAATTCAGATTGCTTCGGTAAGAAGACAAATGGCGGCGTTGAGAAATGTAACCTCATTTTTTAAGTATCACGCTTTTTCCCGCATAACCATCTATTCTTGAATAGACAGAGGGATCCTAGTGTTAAGACACTCTCAACACCCAATGTCTTGAAAACTCAATTTTATTTTCTTTCCTAAGTGTGGAATAACACTTTAACAACGTTAAAATATAACTGTAAAAAAAAAGCTTTCTGCCACGTTCGGGATACAGCCTAAAGCTAAAAAAAATGTTATAGAAACCCCAAAATGCATATTTTAACTAGAACATTATAAAGGCATAGAACAAGAAGGAAAAGACAAGACAGCCGTGCCGCGTTTGAGTTCAGTGCGCGGTGAATATAATTGACTTGTTAAGTAAGTGACTCACTCTGCATAGACTCTACTACGAGTTATTTTTGTATTTCACGTTCTACCTGTACAGCTAGGTAATTTTAAGACACTACGTGCCCGAGCACTGTCTATATTATCAAGTAAATTTCAAATAGTAGTTAAAAATATATATTTAAAATAATAATCAACTCTGTTAATATTTGTTGTATTTGTCCACAATGGACACACTAGATCAATTCTAGCTGATAATTCGAGTCTCACTCCAAGATATTTTTTACCAGATAGTAAAAATTTTACATTGTATTTTTAACATTTTTAAAGTGTTTTTTCACACGTTGGCTTGGTTTTATAAAAATTAACTAAAAAAAGTGTTTAAAAGTTACAAGTGAGTTTCAATAGTAAACAAAGAATCTTCACAGATAACTTATAAAACTAATTTAAACAAATTAGAGCGAGTCTGGTCTCAAAGTGAGGGATCGATGATACAGTTACGATAACCCGCTTCATTTAAAACATTTTACTATAACATGTATTATCTTCTGACTATCCATACTATTAATACTAATATTAGAAATATGAAAGGCAGTCCGTTTGTTTGTGACGTCATTACGGCCAACCGATGAACTGATTGTGATAAGATTTCATATAGAGGTGCATGCCTTGGGAAGAACATAGCTTTTTTACAAATCTTTCATCAGTTTTTCCAGTATTGTTTTACGAAAAGGTCGCCGAAAATAGTCCGCCTAAAATAAAAAACTGAGGCTGTCGTGGCGCAACGGCGCAAGGCTGAAACACGATAGTTATCGGTTCGATCCCCACTCGAATACATTAACATTAGATATAAGTGAAATTTTATAAAATAATGTAAAGATAAAAATAATATTTTCTTATCTTGTATGTATAAAACCAATAATGCAATTCATAAGAAAATTAAATATAATAATAAAGTAAAAAACGGTACGGACAAAGAGTTTGTATTGCTGAACTAAATAATAATAATAAAAACATTTTTCTTTAAAAAACCTTTAAAAAGGTCTGCGATAATATTTGTTTATCTGAAAACTGCTATAATTTATGTAAAGATATAGTATAAATTGACCATAATATGATAATAGGCCGCGAGAGAAGTCACGGGCGGGTCACTACTAATATTGTCTCTAATACGAGATACAGAGACGTAACATAGTGAAAAGAAAAATCGGCAGTTCCTATTGTTATTCTTATTGTGAGAAGACTGCTAAGAATATTTGTAAACAAAATTTAATCATATGGCGTATATAAATATTATTATTTTCAAAACTAAAGAATGAACAATGAACAATATGTATGTTATTAAATATTTCAATTAGTTTTCATATACCAGAGGCCGTCGTGGCGCAGCGCTGTGCCTCTGACTTTTGGTTGTGATTCATTTCCTCACTCAGCGTTAAGTTCCGCCACTCAACTCACTCAACTCACTCAACGTTTAGAAAATTTAATGGAAAGTGGAGAACGGGGTCTCTTAATACTAGGTTCTATGCGGGGTACAGCTTTCAGCAGTTTTTGTTTTTAATTACTAAACCTTTTGTAGAAGAATAAAACACAACAGTGGAAGAGAGCATTTTAAAAGAATCCTTTGTAACCACGACTAAGTGATAATATTTACGGTACTATTTAAAATATTTCTAGTATTATGAATATTTTAGTGGATTCTAATCCCGACGGTTGTCGACTTGATTCCCAATCGGGGGAGTAAATTATTGTCATTTCCTAGATTTTGTAAGAAAAGAAAGTGTGGCGTTGAGTTCTACAATTCAAAACGCAATATATCGAAACCTTGGAGAGGAGTTCCTTATTGCTACATGCGATGTAAGAAAACTAACTTCTTGTAATCTAAAAATGTAATTTAAATCATATGACAATCTTGTTATCAGAGAAATCTAGTAAATTAAAATATAAAATAATTAATTCCCTCGATTGGGAATCAAACCCGGGCAGTGTCACTGTGCCACGACTGCCTCCTATTTTATTAACGTTATTAATATATCCGCGCACATAATTTCTTTATTGCTATTTCAAATGTAATAAAGAAGTCATCTGCATACAAACTGCATTCATATTCGATGCAATCACAGCCCATTGAGTGTATTTGTTTGGAGCCAACAGTCAATACCGCAATATTACATGTCGTTTCATACTTTCATGAACTAAAACTATATTTAAATAAAGTATTTTCAAAAGTATTTTTTATTTTTATTACATACTATTTTTAGCATCGTGCTCGCAGTGGGATAGCGTGGTTGGAGGTTTGATTCCTATTTGTGCGTATTACTTATTTTTATTTGTACACTCAGGCAAATTATGGAGGCAATGTAATTATATAACGGAGAGGTTAATATTATTCGCTTAAACGACATATAAAGACTATTACGTATAAGACTAAAAAATTTCAAGATTGAAATGTCCGAGGTAGAAGAGTTGACATATATTTTTTATTGTATTTTTAAGATTTTATATTTCTAATAAAAAAAGTTTTTTTTCCTGGCTCTATTTTTACAAGCACCACAAATACTAAGCGCGAACTGTACATAATTGTATTTATATTCGGAGACCAAATAAAGAAAAGAGTAAAAAAATTGCGAAACTCTTTATCATTCTTTTTGTTACTGTAAATCATCGGGTTGTCGAAATATTAAATACGAAAATATATTAGAATTTTATTTAAAATGTGTTTAAATAGTGAAAATTAACGATTTTGTTAAAGATTAGACACCAATTTGAGACATCCCCGTATAATAACTGTAACGAAACTGATACATTCGTTCCGTTTTACGTAATCGAAGAACGAAAGGTAATTGTCACGTTGGTTGTATTTGGAGAAGTATTTATCTTACTGGAGTATGAAGTGAAAATAATTCATTCTCCCACTTAAACTACTCTGCGGGAAATCGAACCCAGTTATAATAGACGAAGAAATGGAAATATAAATTTAAATAATTAAATAAAGTTAATAATAATAAATTTAGTATCTTAGAGAATCGTTAAAATCTTACCTCGTATGCCTTCTTCCCGTGTTCCTCGCGTATTTCGTCGTATTCAGCATGGTGCTCCTTGCTGCCTCCTAGAGAAGACAAGAGACATCATTTAATTAATGCAAGTCACCAGATTTTCTAAATTAACCTAATTTTATTGTTATTATTAAATAAATGTATGTAATGCCATTACACTTCGTAAATATACATTCAAATAGCTCATTAGTTTCACTCTCTATTCCTACTGGGATTGCGAAAGAGAACTTAGCGCAAAACGCTAAGATCTCTGTGCATCTCTTTCATATTATCCTTCTACATTAATAAATCTACCATCAGAGTTAAGTAACTGACGATCCCAGTTAGTGTATTAAACAATAAAGGGATTTGGGCACAATTGGCAACGTTTGCAGCAGACATTGAATGACTTATCTCGCTCGAGAAGAGCTCAAAGCTTAGATAATTGTGTGGACTTAGAACATAATTGTTGATTTGTTTTCTTGTAAAAGTGAATTAAAAGTTATTACTTAGAAATTCATTATTCAGAGTGCCTACAGAAGCCACGGTCATTTAGTTTACAGGTAGACGATGTCCCACTACGCCGCGACAGTCTAAATGTGAATACCGTGGCAACCCTTAGTAATGCATCATTTTTCTATGAATGATAAAAAATCTTTTCTATAGGAATTTTGTCATAGTTAAAAATAACAGGCAATAGGTAAAAATTATTAATTAATTTTAAATATACGGTGAATTTCATGCAAAATGCTGCAAAAAACATACGGATCGAAGCGCACTTCAACATTGGTTGAAGCATCCAAATATCTTAACTTTCTATTGTCATACTTTCTGCCATTATCTCCAGCGGATTTAGCGTTATACAACGGCGCAGCTAAAAGCCTTGTAATACTTGAATAATTAGTTTTACTCTGTATCCCACATTTATAGGATAGGCAGAGGGAACTTAGAGTTAAGACACTCTGCTTTCCATGTCCTTAGCGTATCTCGAGATATTTTCTGGGGGAGGTTGGACTTTAACTTTGAAATGATACGTATATAAAAATATTGTTTTTAATTTTTTGCGACAAATTTTGTTGTATGACTGTTGCTGTCAGGTTTTCCAGACACGATGGTTTACCCTTACCCTAAGGCCGCGGTTTAAATTTGAAACAGCCTGTAATTTATTTTGTTTTATATTTAATTGAAAATGGAAACGGACTGTTCTAACACAAAGTTCCCTCTATATGGAGATGCATTGAGTCAAGATGACAACATTTAAACTAATGTAATATTCTTCATAAAATTAATACTAAGTTAAATATTTCATATCTCTAGAAGTCTTGCGTTATTTGTGTTGCAAAAAATTGGATGCAGTTTAAACAGTTATATTGCTAGAAGTCGAGTTATCTATATTTAATATTGTGAACCTTGTTCATTGGAGATATTAATCTCAAGAATTACTAATTTATTGAAATGCTACTACTATTTAATTTAAAAAGGGAAAAAGGTTTTAATGTTAAATAAACCAATTCTCGAAGTCTTTCGATGTAACCCAATGGTATCCACCACCTTCCAGGGTGGGCAAAAGGAAACCTTGGGTTAACATACTTCCGCTATCTACTTTCTGAACAAAAATGTCTTATTACTTTATCTTTATTAATATTCCATTTATGGCAGAATTAGGGCCTTTTCCATTTAATTTTCAGGACATTCCAAGTTGAAATAAGAGAACAACGCCTCAATTCTATCTTTTTATCAGGTATAGCGGGAAATGAAAGCAAATGATTCCACTGAGTGAAAATCCATCACGTCTTCAGTCACACTCCGTTTTAAAGCGAGTCAATGTAATTAAAATTGAGGATTACTTTAAGTATAACAAATGTCGAAACAGTAATTGGTCAACATACAAGGTCACTTTTAATTATATTCATCTACACTTCTTATTGTAATCGCGAAAATTCTAAGCAATATTTGTCTGTTTATTTAGAAACTTCTTGTAGTTACAATCGTGGTCTTTACAGCCGTTCAGTTTTTTATCATACAATAAAATGCTTTGCGAATCGATTTTGTTTGTAAAAGTAGAGCACTTGTAGTTGTTGAGTGCTGGGGTCGGTTTACACAATATACGGTGTAGGTAGTAGATTCGTTTTTGTTTTAGATAATGTGTGTATATATATATATATATATATATTGTATTAATTATAAAGAAAAATATTAATAAAAAATAGCAGAGTTCAAAACTAGATTGTTTTTACGCTTTATCCTGTTGATTGCTCATAGTAGAATAGGCAGAAGGAACCCAATATCTTCGTTCCCATTAAGACATTTTCGTATAAAGTGGCGGAACTCAACGCAGCGCTCTGCCCTGTTACCAGAGCAGGTAAATAAAACACACAAGCGTAATTTCAACTCTGTAAGTTTGGCAATTTCATCTGTGTATTACCAATAAATAGTAGACTATTGTTGACAGTGCATTGTAAAATACATTGAATTACTTATCGTTTTTTCTTAACGTAACAAATTATTTTTTACGTAACATCTGTGGATTGAAATCGACCGCAAAATAATTTGATTATGCGGAGATTTTTTTTTCTTTTTCAGCTAGTGTCAAGACATTTCCTTTTTAAAACATTACGTGTTGATACGTGGTAATATTAAATATTTCATTCCTCGAATGAGAATCAAACCCACAACCGTCGTGTTTACAGTCACACGCATGTGCACCTGCGTCGGTGAGTTTCTAAATTAGGAACGAAAAGTCTGAATACCAGGTTTGCTTATTCCCCATACAGGATACGTCGTGAAGATAAAAAAATATACCCAAGCTCGTAGTGTCAAATGCCACGATTCACACGAAATGTTAACATATTTCTTTTTCGTGTTTTTTTTTCTTATCCAGAGAAAACTCCGTCTCAAACATTTTATAAACGAATGCTTAATTCCACATATTTCCACATTCCATTCCATTCCATTTCTTAACAGTAGATTCCCTCTGCGTATATGCGGGATACAGCGTGAAGCTAACAATGAGATATTGCACAATGGGTAGTCAAACCGAACGCAGCACTTGAATGAAATTATAAACTTCAGCAAATCAATCTATCTTTTCTCTACACGCGAGAAATATAAATCATGGAAATACGAAAATAAATATATTTTATATGACAACACATGTTGTTGAAGCAAATAAGTGATGACATTTTAACGATACAGCAACCGAACCGTCGTTAGATCAATTATTTATTTCGGTGTCATGTACATTTCTATCATAACTTGGTTCCACAGTCAGAAATCTACTAATTTGGTCAATATTTAAATGAATATGTGGATATGACAGTTGTCTTCTCTCGTGTGAAGGATTCTTGTAATTTGAATCTTACTTTTATTAAATATTTATAAAATAAAATATTATTATATATAAAATAATATATTATTAAATATAAATTTTATATATATTACATAATATGTAACTTGTGAATATTTTTTATACAAAGTATGATAACATACGTAATTAGGCATCTTAATGGGCAAGTGTCTGTCAGTCACCTTGCGTCTCTAAAGAGAGCGGAGAGTGGAGGACGGAGTATCTAAGCGTTAAGTAATCTAGACCCTTTCCCTTCTCTAACTACACACTTTTGTCCGCATAGCAAGGTAGACAGAGGACGGATTAAGGTGCTTTGTTTTTTAAGCTTCACCTTATTTTCGAGTCATTACTTTTTGGATGACGGATTTGAATGCATTTTGTCTCTTCAAAGAAAAAAATATTAAATAAACGACAAAATTATTATATTTCAATAATTTCCCGACTCGTACATAGAACCTACAAGCGTCGTTTCAGCTAAATACTTCACTACATAAATATCTTTGTATTATATTTAGTCGAATCTTATGTCATTTTTATAGAATACAATATACATTGTGTCTCAGCGGCGTGTTATATAAACACAAATTACTCATTTTCTTTCATAACACCACTTACACTACGAATGCTGTTATTTTTTAGATTTTGTTAAGTATTTTAGTTACAGACTAGTTTGCGTCCACAGCTTCGTTTGCATGAACTTTATGACGTGCACTCTTTTGATTTGTGATAAAAAAAATTGAATTAAATTATTAATTAATTGAATAAACTAACCTGTTTCACGATGAAAGTCCTCATCTTTTTTCTTTTCCTCCTTTTGGGTAGAAGCTTGAGCGGAATCGCCTGTACTGGATGCTGTGACATCTAGAGCCTGGACGTCGCCTGTCGCAGTATTCGATGCTGATGAAAAAGCATCTGATGGACTAGTCACAAATATTCCTGGCCCCGACAATCCTGTCACTGTTATTCCTGTCCCTGACGGAGCTGTTTCTAACGAGCCACTCCCAGTTGGACTGACTTCTAAAGAATCAGAACTTACTTTGACCTCTGATACAGAACTGGTTTCTTGACTAGAATCAGCTGCAGTATCAGGTATAGGAGTAGTCTTAATTTTTAACTTGCGTTTTTTGGCATAAAACAATGTAGGTTCTCCTTCTTTTGAATTATCGGCGGGGACGAGTGATATTCTTACGTTGTCTTCATCGGGTGATGAATATTTTGAAGAGAACCTTTGAGAAGAATCTCCTTTATTTTTATCTAATTTTACAGTCGTAGTGTCGTATTCTTCATCATTTACTGTATATAAATTGGGATTTCTAAATACAGAAAGCTTTCCAGTGCCTACAGTTTTACTTTTTCTAGGCGTTGTTTTGATTTGTTTTCTTGGTGGCGTTGGTGGCGTTGGTGTCGTAGTTGTTGTGGTAGTTAAAGATTTGTATGGGCGACTATCATATTTATTTCTATATACAGCACCTTCATCTTCCTCTGAAGAATCTTCGTCAGTTATTTTTTTCCATTTTGATCCAGTATGAGCATATTTATCATAATCGTCTTCTCTTTTGTTACCTGTTCTTTCTAGTTCTCTTTCTAAATCGTCTTTAAATATTTCTTCTTCTTTTATTTTCTCTGATATACTTTGTTGTTCCTTCGCATGCCTTTGCTTAAGTTCGTCGACACTGTTAAGTATTTTTGCTTTTTTTGCCTCATTTCTGCGTTGTTCTTCAGTTTTTGTTGGCTCTTCTTTTTGTTTTTCTACATTATCCTCATCATCATCACTTTCATCTTTTTCCGTTTCTTCACCCTTAGGTTCTTTATTTGATTTATTTGTTTCTTGTTTTTCTTTATTCTCACTTTCTGTCTCCTCATCGCTTTCTTCATTATTATCTTTTTCGATGTCTGTCTTATTATCTGTGTTATTTACATTCTTTGGATCTTCTTCTGTAGTATCCTCCTGGTTATCATCATTTTTTAAATTATCTTTATTATCTGTAGGTTTGTTTTCTGATTGTACATCTGTACGTTTATGTTTTTGTCTATTTGGTTGTTGACCACTTAATGCTCTTAGTATAGGGTTGTTGGTTGGCTTTGTAATAATGTTTACAATACCGTCTATATCTGATATATTAGATGGATTAATGGTCTTCTTCTGATCAACAGTTTCAGCCGGTCTGTTTAAATTGGACCATTCCTTTTTTTCGTAGTAATCACCACTATCTCCTTGACTTTTATCATAATAATCGTCTCCTTCTGGTTCGACTGCTTTCAAAACGAAATTCGTAGGTAACGCTAATCTTTTCTTGGGTTTTCGCTTATTAACATCTATAAACTCACCCAATTCGTCCCCGTGCTTATTTCCAAACGGCACCCAGTTCGGGAAAAAGCTATTATCAATCTCACGTTTAGTCACATTCGGTTTCCCTCTCACACTGGACGCGTCGCAGCTAGACATGACAAATAGCAAAATCCAGATGAAAAACGACATTTTCATGTGAGATAATTCTCATAATATCATAACTCAGAATGATGTTTTCAAACACGCCCGGTCACGGTCGGTGGTGACGGCGTCGCGGCACTGACTGTCGGCGATGCTTCGCCCGCTATTATTTATATAAACTGTTTTTTTAAACGATTCTCTTCGGTCCAAACAAATGATAGAATGGAGTAGATATTGCAATACTAGCAACCGTCTTTTGTACATAAATCATCTAACGTTCTCGCTAATAATTATTTTTCAACACTACGCCACCGTCAACTTTTTCTTTTATCATAAATTATAAATCAATTCTTCGCCCGTTTATTAGGAGAAGATGAAATCATTTAATTCAATAGTTTAAAAAACAAATTAAATTTAAAATGTCTCATTAAGTTTTTGTTTTTAAAAGAACAAGAACTTATTACAAACACGGTGACAAAAACTAAAATTAGGCAATCCATTCCATAGAGCCTTCTTCTATGGCTATTCATCTCTGTGGACTCCACTTTGGTGATTAAAGATGACTCATTGTCTAATTATTGCTGTTGAGTAGAAATCAAACAATCCAAGGTTTAAGAAACTATTAAATTCGCGACATCTTTTTTGTCACACAATTAAATAAAAGTAAATATAATAAGAAGATTTTTAATTACTTTTGAGATTTCTAAGACGAGGTTCGACGAGATTTAAAACTAGAATACCAATAGTAAGTAAGTAAGTGTCAAAACATTCTAATTATTAATTTGTTAATCGCTTAGGTTTTTTTCAACATACAATAATACATTGTGTGTTGAAACAAAACTTGAAGTTCAATGTTACATTTTGTGTTGTCAGAGCGGGATATATATTAATAATTTTAATTAAATAAAATATGTTTCGTTAAGAGGCCATCGTGGCGCAGCGGCATGACGGTTGTGGGTTCGATCCCCACTCGAGGATGTGAAATATTTATTTACTTTTATATTTTCCATTTCTTCGCTCTGGTGTCGAGTTAAAGGGCGGCGTTGAGTTCTGCCACTCAACACGCAATGCTGCCAGAAATCGGCAGAAAGTTGGAAATGGAGTGTCTTAACACTATGTTCCCTCTGCCTACCCTCCTCTGTGCGGGATACAGCGTGAAGCTGATATGAAGAAGACCATTGTGCCGCTGTGCCACTGCGACACACCGGTCTCATTAATAAGAGTATACTATACTGTGCATGTCCTGAACAGAATTAAATGACAACTTCAAAAAGTTTACTAAATAATATGTAGCAACTCTCGTTCCAAACTAAACAAAACGACCGCAGTTAATATTTTCTTACATAATTTAAATAAAAGTAATATTCAATTTAAAATGGATTTTCTATTTTATAAAAATTAAATATAAAACTGGTTTTGCGTAATGACAATTTTGCTTATTAACACTGACTGTACAATAAGTAAGAGTTTAATCGTACACAGCAGAATAGGCAGAAGGGAACATAGTGTCAAGACACTCCGTCGTTGAGTTGAGTGGCGGAGCTCATCGCCGCGTTTTGCCTCAACACCAGAGCGAAGAAACGGAAATATTAATTTAAATAAATATTTAATTTCCTGGAATAGGGATCAATCGAAGCTAAATATAAAATTCTATATAAATTTCGAATCTCAGCAGCGTATTTACTTGAGAGACAAACGTACGATGACTTCGGGCGTATCTTTACAGTTCGTATGTAACTTGTAAGACATTAAACAAAAGGATTGACACTGAATAAATAAAACAGTATTTTATAATAACAGTAGGTTGTAATATTATATCAATATTATAAAGATAAACAGTTTATTTAGTTTAACGCGTTTATCTCAGAAACTATTACGAGTCCAATTATCGGGAACGACTATAGGCACCACGCAATGCCTCCAGAACTCGGCGGACAGTGGGAAACCGAGTGACTTAACATTAGGTTACCTCTGCCCACCCTGCTGTGTACGGGATACAGCGTGAAGTTGCGGTCAGCCCTCAAACTTATTGATATTTGTAAATATCACATTCAATGTAACATCAGAACACAAAACACGACGTTTGTGGATTAGATTTCCACTACAGGAAATGAATATATTAAATTTTAACACAAATTTTATGTCTCTAAAACAACGGGAGACATAGGGGTGGAGTATTGGAACACTACGGGAGACAACGAGTGATGCTGGTTTTTTAAAGTTTAAAGTCCGAACTTTATACAAAAAACGTTGCTACTCTAGCCCCATAACGGTCACGTACTAGCATTAGCTTTGCTTTAAATTAACCATCTCGATATTGATTTTGTATAGATATACTTTTATTTTCATTTGAGCAAATAATCAAAAGTAAATCGGGCGTTTCGTAAAAGAAAACAATGATTATTTAAATTATTGTGATTTATACAATTGAAAAATGTCTTTTTTATAATGTTTACTTACTTTTAAATATTGATAATTATTATGGTTCACTTTTTGGCGGTTTCAAAATTAAGGGATGTAACGTATTGAGTGGTGAAACTCAACGTCGCCGCAGTCGCTTGAAAATTAATGCACAGTGTAGGAATTTAAAATATTTGATACTCTAGGAACTAGGAGAGGAAACGCGGTAGACTATTTAAAAGATGGGAGGATGAAATAAGAGCCACTGCGGGTCTGTTATGGCCTAAAACCGCCAAGGACAAAAGCAAATGGAAAAAATTGGAAGAGGCCTTTGCCAAAATAGGACAAACAGATTAATCTAACAGAAAAAAAACTTTATATTGAAATTAACTTGTTATAATCTGAATAAAGGCTTTATTATTATTATTATAGGAATGCGGCACTGCGTTTTATTGTAAACACAATGGGTCTAGATTCGAGTTCTTCAGAAATGAATTATTTTCATTTTCTCAATATGGCAATAAGACAAAGAGTGGCGATGATTTCCGCAGCTCCACAAGCAGTTCCTTGAAAATTAAGCAGTGCGTGGGGAACAGGGTGCTTGAACACTAGTTCCTGTTTGGATACAACGTAAAGCGAAAAAAAAAACCCTAAATAACCTCAAATGACAGACCATAAATTTTACATAAATAAAAAATATATATATTTATTCAATAAAACATGATTACGATGTTTATGCATTCGAATACAATAACTTAACAATGAAGTTTACTTCCCAATGTCACCATCTCTTTGTCTGTCATCTGGTTTGTAAGATACCCGCATAATATTGAATGGAGTAACGCTTATGTAAAATAAAAAATACAAGTTAAATAAATATTCATAGAAATACAAAAAAAAGGATAATGGCTAATACTACATCTCGCTAGGCCCAATAAAAGAAGAAACAAATGTGTGAAATATATTTTAATAGCAAATGAGATTTGTTACGCCACTCAAAACGCAATCTCTCTAGAATTCGGTGAAAGTGGGGAACGGAAGTGAACACTAGGTTCCCAGATTGCCTTCCCTACCCTACATTATTTGCGTGATATATCACATAAAATCATGCGCCTGAAAACGAAGGCAATACCGATATGTTATAATTTAAATCAAATTATTCAAAATATTTTCTAAATTACACCTACAATAAGTAAACAATAACAACAATTATACATGAATCTGTCACTGACTTGAAAACGAGCTCAAATAAGATCCGAGACATCTCAATTCAATAACAAATGTAATTTTTCAGCAAAAGTTCCATTTCCTCTTAAACCGTGACATTTTTTGACGAAGATTATCGCGTATTTAATTGCATCAATCTTCTGTAAAGGTACAGTAATATTTTTTCTTTTTTTTTCAGCGTCAATCTATACCGTATGTGGTAGGCAGAGGAAACTTGGAAATCTAGTGCTCTAATCTAATACTCAGCTCTCCACTTTCTGTCGAATTCACGAGGCATTGCGTGTTGAGTGGCGGAACTCAACGACGCGCATTACCCGAGTGATACACACTTTATCTCGTATGTAAAGTAATGAAATGTGTAAAGTCACCCCATTCTCCGATTTAATCAAAATTCGAGATATTGCAGAGGAACTCAACGCCGTACATTGGTCTTAAAGATAATCCACGATTAGAGCCCCATGATATTGAAGTCGTAATTGGATTCGATTACGGTGGTAACAGTTAAAGAATTTAAATTTTTATGTCCATAGAAGCATAAAATATAAGATTCAGTAAATTAAGATAAAGCAGCAGGGGCGAAGCAGGTAAATGACCTGGACGTGCGACTTGCCGCGTACAGACAAACGGTCTAGAAGTAGTGTAACAATCAAATTTTACATAAACGATATGATATATTCTATAGACTTTTTATATAAATGTACTATGTGAGAAACCTTTTTTTTTTGCGAATCAGTATATTTTTAATATTAAGTATATCTTATATCTTAGCATTCATATTCAATTTTGTAACGTTTAAGTTTATATTTTATACAAAGAAATAAATAAGCATACTGTATAAGTAAGTAACGACGCATACATTTCTTTGACTGTATGTTATTCTGATGTAAAACCTATATAACTGTAAAGTTTTATCTAAATCCGTTTACAAGTTTACATGAAAGTGCTTCAGAAACTTTCACATTAATATTAATTGCATAAATTTTTGTGTGTATATTTTTCTCAAAAAATAAATATGAATAACAAATTGTTTTCACAAATATTTCTATAGATAAATTACCTTTGACGTAAGTAGCTCTTCGGGGAGAAATTTATTGAAAAATATTATTATATATTACCTATATAATATGCGATGTGGGGCGTTTCATTTAATGTTTTCTTATTCCTTTTACTTATTTTTAGTGTCTTATTTTGAAGTTTCAAAGTTTTTTTTTGAGTTTTCACTATGATTCTTAAGAAATTAATACTTTTTTTTATGGGAGAGGACAAGGCAAACGA
Source organism: Heliconius aoede (assembly GCA_037355905.1). NCBI lineage: Eukaryota > Metazoa > Arthropoda > Insecta > Lepidoptera > Nymphalidae > Heliconius > Heliconius aoede. Next base: position 86,766 of record JBAIZZ010000229.1, read on the forward strand.
GCGTTCGGGTCACCTGATGGTAAGTGATCACCGCCGCCCACGACCCCAAGCAACACCAGAGGAGCTACAGGTGCGTTGCCGGCCTTTAAGGTGGAGGATGTTGGGCGCCGGGGCCGGCATTACCTAATACGAAACGCAGTGGCAAGAGCCACTACTTCACGCCGGTTTGAAATGCCGGGGGTGGTATTAATCCGGTCGAGTCTGCCCATGCGTGTTGCCATTACTGGCGACGTGACTCTACCACACGTACTTTAGTCGCCTCTTACGACACCGACAGTACCAGGATGATCCTATTCTAAGCCGAGACCACACGGCTGACTTCACCAGAGCGAAGAAATAGAAAACATTTTTAAATATTTTCTTTCCTCGAGTGGGAATCGAACCCACAACCAATCGATTGCACAGCACATTTTGTACCACTGCGCTACGACCGGCCTCAAAATAATATAAATAATATTGGTATGACGTTATGTTTTGTGTTGTTTTACTTCACGCTGTATCCCGTATTTAGCAGGGCAGGCTTTCACGCAGAGTTCTATTTGAACCGATTTTTGTGAAGCTGATTGATTATAATCTAAGAAACTTAATTTCATTCACTTATTATATAATAATCGTATTTTTATGAAACTTAATTTAGTCGTATTTTTATAGTATTTTTTGTGTGCTTATCTAAGTTAAGACGTTCTTAGCTAGCACTTAATTTTGTTTGAGTGGAAGTTTATGAGTGATGATAGTTTTGAAACGGTTGTCTTTAACTTCACGCTGTACGCTGCGCATAGCAGGATAGTCAGAGAGATTTTAGTGTTGAGACTCTCCGTTAGTCACTTTCTGTTATGTATCCCAACTTTTGAGATATAATTAGTTGAGTGGTAGAATTTAACGACACGTTTTGTCTTTGTCAAAAAAGCAACGAAATTAAAATTATTATTCCCCTATCGGAAATGACAACCCACAGTCGTTGAATTTACGGTATGACGTTGTGCCACTGAGCCACAACAACGGCTTCACAAATTATGTATTTTATTATATTTTAATTAATAATATAATTAAAATACAGTTTGTCTAGTTATCGAGGCCTTATTTTCTCATGTCGAATTTAACTTTTAAGGAACAGACAAAATAAACACATATAACCAATTCAAAAACTATTCTCTAATATATTTCTTGAAACAATCGACTGAAACTAAAGACAAGGCAGTCAGTATTTCAAGATGAAATTTCCCAAAAGGCGCATTATTTAGAACGCATTGAATTAATTCACCTGAAGACACCTGAATGTCTGAGATCCTTTATGTGAATGATAGATATATAAAACTGTTAGAGATTCGATATAAGTTGTTAAATAAGGAGAACATTATTTATTGTATAATATTTACACTGTATTCCACTCACACCAGGGAATCCAACGCGAGGGGACCCTGGTAACCTAGTGTTAAGACACTCCATTCCCATTGAGACACTTTCACATCCCGCTTTCCACTTTTCATTCTCTCATTTGGTTGTTACGTATAATACGTAAAGACAAAGTAAATCAAAGCGCGGCATTGATTTCCACTACTCAAAAACGAACGGAATGTCTTAAAACTAAGTTCCCGCTATCTACCCTGCAACGTGTGGGATAAAGCGTAAAGCAATAAAAATACCTCAATATCAAAGACGTTGACGCTGTCAAAAGAGGCACCTGGCTTAAACTAAAGAAAACGACCCACAAAACGCACGTGAATTCCTGCTAAAAGTTTCTTTCAGTCGATTCTTAACACGTCAAATATCTTAATTGAATTCTTATACGGATTTTGTTAATAGGGTTCTGTATAACCGGATTACTTGCCCAATTTGAAGATTAACTGTAAGGCAAACGGGAGACGAGCTTTTATTTGTTTTCAGCTTTTATTTATTGTGGCACTATTTTTTCGTTTGTTATCCAAACTCGTAATATTGCGTATTGAGTGGTGGAACTCAACGCCGCGTTTTGTCTTTTTTGGCATGAAAGTAAATATCGAACCCACAACCAAATTGTTTCAATGCGCTACATATTCCCATTTAATTACAATCCTGATCTCTCGAAGCTTTGCATTCTACGTAACACAAGGCTTGTACAGTATCAATTGCGCAGAAGTTCGCGGTTTTTTGTTCTAATACGCGGATTCGTTCGCCATTAAACAATAATGAACCACTCCAGCTGGCTTTGTGGGGGATACTCATGGACCTCGAAAATGTGGAATATAATAATAAGATGTGAGAATCGACGCGATGATCGCGAGTTCAAATAGAAATTGTTAAAATGTGCTTATAGTAATGTTTAAAGCTGAATATTTTGCTTATAGGTAACCGTGGTTAGAGTTACCGCTTAGAAGGCGTCGTGTGTCATATATAGTGTTTAGTTACTTCTATTATTCTGTGTGGGAGAAAGCTATAGGCCAGATATTTTTAGAAAACGTATTAAAATTGTACGTAGCAAAATTGGAAACCGCACCTCTTTAAAACCTTCCAACCGTTCCGATCACTAGGCCCATGACAATATTTATGTGATAAATCAAATCAAATCATCTTCACGCTGTATCCCGCACACAGCAGGGTAGGCCGAGGGAACCTCGTGATAAGACACTCCGTTCCCCACTTTCTTCTTTTTCTGCATTACTTACAACCAATTCAATAGAGTTCAGTTCTATATTGCAATTTTCTCGAACCACATTCTGTAAATTCATATAACTCCACTCACAAATTCGTATAAATCGACTACATTCCCTCGAGTGGAAGTCGAACCCACAACCTATTATTGCATTTAGTATAAAAACATCTTATTTTTTTCCTCCGTATGTAGTTCTGATGTCGTCATATTGTGTTTATTCACATTGAGCCGAGTCACGAGTACTGTCGGTAGAAAAGTGTCGGTACCATGAAACTTTTATGAGATACTATTCTAAATTCATACGCTTGCTGCCTATGGTACCTTGAAGGAGGGCTTAGGTTTTGTATAGAAATGTTGTAATTTCATTTAGTAAATACTTTTGTGGATTAATGCTTAAAATGTACATACAATATGATTAAAAAAAATTAAAATCAGCTTCACGCTGTAACCTGCACACAGAAGGGTAGGCAGAGGGAACCTCGTGTTATGACACTCCGTTTCCCACTTTCTGCCGAATTTAGGAAGCATTGCGTGTTGAGTGGTAGAACTGAACGCCGCGCTTTGCCTCGATACCGAAGGGAAGAAATAGAGATATAAATTTAAATAAATATATCACTTTCTCGAGTGGGGATCGAACCCATAACCGTCGCGTTACAGTCACACTTTTGTGCCGCTGAGAACGAGGGCCTCAAAACTAATTGAAAATTTGGTTTAATTTATTTATTTAATTGTGTTGGTTGGGTATTCGATCTCCCGTCAGGGCAATAATTATACGCAAGTAAATGTTTTAACTTCCGCGCACAACACAACACAGTGACTGGATTTCTGGTAGAAAACGAAGAACGAAGTATCTTGATGCAGGCTCTCTTTGTTACAACCGCTCTCGCTACTTGCTGCAAGTTGCGGGTGGCCACTAGTATCATAAAGCTCAAGTGGACGCTACATAGGTTGTAAGTGAATGCTTTCATATCGTAAAGCTCATAAAGGCAAGACAATGGTCCGATACGCAAATAAATGTTGCAGAATGAAGTTGCAGAACTGAAAGAAAAAATTAATGTGCTAGAAATACAAAAGAAAAAGAACAACGTTCTAATATTTGGAGTAAAGGAAGGGATGATTCGTCTTTACGAATCAAACGCAGCCAAATTTATATATATAAATTTTACTTACCTCTTATTGGATATATTCAGGAATAGAAAATTAATAAAGCTCATAGAATTGGAACGAAGAAAAACAATGGATGCCGGCCTATACTCATTTCTTTTACAACTAACTGGAGACGGAATTCAGTTCTGAAAAACAAAAATAAATTCAGCCAGAGCGTATGTGTAAAAGAGGATTTCACGAAAGGTGGATAATATCAAGATTCCCTCTGCCTACCCTGCTGGGTGCGCACTTTAATCTCGATACTTTGGTAGGTTCATAAAGTTGTCTTTGAAGAAGTGAGAAAATAACAATAACTAATACCTCCAAGTGAACAAGTGAAACACGAAATCTCTTGAACCGGAGAGTCTTACCGCTACCCACTGTATGCCAGATACAGTGTCAGCTAAAATAAACATCCACAAAGTCAAAAGTCGATCGGTAACCGCTTTTTTTCTATTAATGAGGTAAATTGAAACGCTGAAACGAAATTCCCACGAGTCGTGATCAGAAAGCTGAAGTAGCGAAGGTAAACTAAAATTAGGTTTATTTATTAGTTCTATTTCTTTGTCTTTTTAACTACAATGTAGTTTAATTTGACCAAATAAAATACTAGGATTGATAAAGATTTTCTTTAGGCATAGTTTATGCAATAGTTGTGGGTTCGAATCAAATTTAAAAATTATTAAATATAGATCGATTAAGTTGTAGATGTTGAAGGAGGTCAGTCAAATGTGAATAGTCAAAGGGCTAGACGGAGAGACAGATGGAGTGTCTTAGCAAAATGTTCTCTGTATGGTGTCTACTTCGGTAAAATGTAAATCTTAATAATCCAGAATAGATGGAAGTTCTTAATATCTGATTAGATAAAGAACAGCTTTAAGTAATTTCACAAAATATTTTTTTAACAATCTAATCTATATTTGTACATTACCCTATTATTATAAATGGTAAAATATATATAAACCCTACCCATAAACGTGCCCTTGATAACTGAGCATGTCATATTATTGACATCTAGTCTCTTGGGTCTTTTCACAAAATAAATTCTGAAATATTTTATGAAATGACAGGACACAATGAAATTTTAGTTTTTATCATCACCAAGTAATACAATAATGCAAGGCGTTGAATTTAAAAGCAACGTGACGCCATAAAATGGCCGAGCGCGTTATATAGCTAATATTTTTTTATAAATTCTGCCAGCTACGAAAGGCGCGAAGATACAATAACTAGGTCAACTGCAAGTCGGAGATCCCCACCAAAGGTTCCGTACCAATTTCATGATGGTAGGTCAACAGAAAGTATAACTTCAGTTAATAATTTGTAATGATTATTTTCTATGAAATACTCTGCAGTACGCGATCTTGAGATCTTGACTTATGGACTTAAACAAAGTGCAGGATATGTGGGTTACTTTTTCTTATTTAATCTAAAAAGGAAGGAGTTGTAGTTATAGAAAAATTGACAAGATAATTAAACGGAACTGGACAAGCGCGAGTCGGGCTCACCAACCGAGTGATCCGTACAAAAATTGGAAGTTTCGAGCTTTTTCTGAAATTCAGGCTTAACTTAGACTAAACCCTCTATTCGACACCTCACTTGAACTTGCTAGTTAAAGTGAGGTGACAGATGAAAGGTTCAGTCTGCATTTAAATTGGTTAAGTTGTTTCTGAGATTAGCGTGTACAGACGCACATATAAACAGACCAACAACTTACACAAACTACATTTTTAAAAAACCATTGTTTTAGGTTCTACCACATTGAGAAATGCCCTCAGTAATAGATTTTTTTCGTAATATAAGTCCCGTCACATACAACGACCAGTTACAATTTTATTATCAGTAAGTATAGATAATTAAAACTCGTGAAAATGTACGGATACAAATTAAAAACATAATAATTAAAAGACCATAACTTTAACTTTAATTAATTATTGACTGTACATATAAACCAAACTTACGTAAACAGGTTTATCCGTTAACCGCGATGACCCCATCCCGTTACTGTAGAACCTTTATCCGCGTCGACATTAATTGGGATGGTTAAGCAGAATTAATGATACGGGTGTCATGGGGTATTTAAATTGGGTCAGGCTTCCCAAAATAATTGCAGTGCTCAAAGTAAGCGGGTTCGATATCTTAAGCATCTCACATATATTGTCATGTAAACAGAAGTGATATGAAGAAATTGCATACTAAAGGCAAATATTGTTTATTTTACTGTTGCTGGACAATTAAACATTCACAATACGGTTGCTCTGATAAACTAATAAAAACATTTACCACATATTTTATTAATTAACTTTATGCACCGAGTGATTTAAAAAGGAAATAAAAAAGGTCGTTAACAAGAAAATAGATTAAGCAAAGCTCTTCAAAGTTATCTCATCAATATGTATTACTAAAGCTAGTGTTAACTACTTGAAGCTCTGTAGAAAGAGGCCACTGTGAGCTTTGTCGTTGGCCAGTAGTATTATTATTAAATGTTAAAAAAAGAAAGACACTCCGACACACAATGTTCAAGACATTCCTTGTTGATACGCAAGACCGTAACCGCTGTTTATCGAAATTTGGAAAGATTTTGTTTCCATAACGTAGATACCCACTAAGAAGGGATTTTGAAAAATTTTCACCCTGAATGAGTGAAATAGGGGTTGAAAGTTTGTATAGAAAACACCTTAAAATGGCACCGATTTCAAGAAAATTTGAAATTTAAATTCTTAAAAATATTTCATTGAACACATGTTTCACGGTTTCTTAGAATTTACATCCTAAACTGAAAATAATATTTGTATACATATATTTAATAAATATTCATATCTTTCAAGCGGGCGAAGCCGCCTGTGTCCGCGATAAAATAATCAACATGCTTTTCTGTGCGTACCTGTAGATCAACGGGAACTACCCTATAGATTTTTTCTCATTTTTGTCCTGGATTTAGAAGCAGAGAGAATCTAGTGAAAAGACACTCAGTTCTCAACTCATCGTTCCGAGTTTAAAACAGGCCCTGTGCCACAACTGGCCTCGATTTCAAAATATAACATTAAATAACTACAATAGTTATATAACAAAACATAACATATAGAAGTTGTTGACGCTTATAAAATACAGTTGCAATTTATAATTTTATTGGATACAAGTACAGCACTGCTCTCGATGTACTGCTATAACTTTAACGCCGACATATACCGGTGTTATTGTTTCAATAACTCGTGAGAGTACGATAAATGTAATTTTAAAGTTTTCATCTCAACTGTCAGATAAAGTAATAACGGATTTTCGTTTTTAGTTTATCTATCAGTTAAGATAACTACACTTGAAGTGTTTACATCTTGTAAATGTATTTGGGGTGGTACATGATCAATAAGAGGGAAATTTAACTAAAGGTTCCTTCCCACTGTCTACCCACCTACAAGTTATATAAATATTTATCACTTAATAAGTCATAGACAAAGCAAAACTAACGGGCTTATATGAAAATTGATCCATAAATAGTTTACAGCCTGGCTTAGTACAGAATACTTTTATCCTGATATATGATACAGGCCTACTATTACTATCGCAATATTTTTTAAAAATTATTTTACACATTACGTCCAAATACTAACTAAAAGAAAATCTTTTGTTTGTTAGGAAATTATACAAAATTGAATGTAGCGGGATTCGAAACCGCGAATTTCGAATCTCTACTAAGAAGTGTAAGTTCCCAGATACTATATTTTTATGCTTTTCAAAGCATTTTGTTTTATTTTTACTTTTTTAAATCTATTGTTATATTGACCACGTCATCGGTATCTCTAGCATATTTTGTACACATTTTTCTAATATATAACATACTTCCTTTACTAGCGTGGTAAGAAAGAATACAGGAATAAGATCCATGTCCACTAATCAATCAACCTTTAAGTTAGTAAAAATTAAATAAATAAAAATTTATAAATTTAGTAAATTTGTAAATTTGTTCGAGGCCGTCGTCGCACAGGGTTACTAGTGAGCGAGCGTAAACGCGACAGTTGTTTAATATTTTATTCTCTTCACCAAGACGCAATGCCTAAAGAATTCGGCGGAAAGTTGTGTCTTAATGGAAACGGAGCGTTTTCAGGTTCTCAAGTTCTTAGGTTCCCTCTGCCTACTTTGTTATCTTTTGTTATATAGCGTGAAGCTAAAAACATATAATGTATTATCTTTTTACCGAACTTAAACTCATAACTGTTCATTTAAATTTCCAGTTTACACTCTACGCAATTTTTTTACATCTTTAAAGTTATTTTATGCTATGAAATCAGTATAAAAATTTATTACCACCAATTAAGACCCCACGCCCTGCAGCGACCAGCTATGGTGTCAAACAAATAACTTTTACAGTTATGGCCACCATTAGACGCCATCGACTTAGATTATACGATTATTTCTACCGTCTATTTTGTTGTAATTAAAAATTATTTCAATTACACGTGTTGATTTTGCTATTTTTTAAGGAAAAAGGATTTTACCTATATAATTAAATAGATTTTTGATTGCCCAGATTGTTTTGGGATCAAACATTAAATGTATGTGAGAAAACAGGGGAACGAAAGTCTTTTAATGTGAATGGAGTGTGAGTGTCCGCCTACCCTGCTATATGCAGGAAAAAGTGTGAAGCTAAAAAAAATATCTTTCATTGTGGCACAGTGACACACCTCTATATATCACAACAGCTGTGGGAAGTCCCCCTCTTCGGAAGAATTACCAAGTGGTAACAAGTGTCAAAGATTTTCGATGTGGCCGAACAAAAGTAATTTAAACTTACCCTCTTTCCTTAGTGTGCAAATAAGTTAGGAAATGTCAAAAATACTTAAGGTTAACTCACTTAAAATATCATACTGTACAGTCAGCCTTAAAAATACCGTGTCATGTGATACGATGCTGCTTTTAAAATTCAAAATAAATCTGATTAGACGCAAACTCATATATAAAGTGGAAAACAAAGTGTCTTGACACTATGGTCTATCTATCTACCCGGCTTTATACCATGTATAAAGGACCCTACAATGAATACATTAGAGATACAGCGGGAAGTTAAAGGATAAAAATTCTTATGCGATTATCATAAAATCAGTCAATCAGTATTTCCTTCGTAGGCCTCTAGTAGCTGGCACAGCTGATTCGATCTTTATGATAAAAGATTATGTCAGTTTTTACATAATATATAAAGCAAGTGATTCTCGGTACTCTGGCTATAAATATGCGGAAAAAACGTAGGCGAAGGGCCTCCTACGCCTTTCACGATTGTGCAGATTCTGTCAAAAACCTTTATGATTCATTGAATTTCGCTTCCGCATTGTAATTAATGCACTTGTTGGGTGATTGTAGGTTCAAATCCGCCTTGAGGAATATATTATTTTAATTATTTTATTTTGTATTAATTTAAGCCAGTCACTTTGTTTTCACTAACGATAAGCAGTAAATCTTAGTATGGAATTTCTAATATAAAAATATAAGTTCTTCTTTCGAATGTACTTTTTTTATACTTAGATATGTGACCCACAACACCCGTTATCAATCACATGCTCTACACGACAGTGTCGACTCATATCATACACACATATACGATTGTATACAGAAAATACGACAGGAAAACTTTATTAAATGTCACTAGAGAGCAAAGATCTCCTTGTTAGAGTTAATAGTAAGTTTCTTAATAAAGGAAAATTAAGATGCATCCAGCCAATGAATTATTCATTGCAACTTGTCACTTGTACAAAGTGGTTACAATTTGCAATTACTTCTCTCTGACCTCAACGGGCTCTTTAATTTTTTTTTTAGATTCCCGTTTTTGATCCCACGTATAGCAGGTATGCAATTTGCACACTCGAAGGAGTAAATTATTTTCTTTTCCTTTCTGTTGTAATAAAATAAAGCGCGGCGTTGAGTTCCGTCATTCTATGATTGGACGGTTCTTCGGGTAAGAAGTGTTCCATTGCGTACCTACTACTACCTACTGTAACTATATTTCACTATACTATATGTAACTATATTATATTAAAATGAAGAGCTTGTGAGAGACAATATGTATAACTTAAGTTACTTTGTATTATTTTGAGATTCAATCTAAAAAAAAATTAAAACTTCAACAATAAGTAATTAGAAATAGTGGATGAAGGATGAGGTGACTGCTGTGGGTGGGAGATCAGCTTACACAGTGTCTTAACATTAGGAACCCTTTGCCTGGCCTGTTACGTGCTGCGTAAGATATTGAATGAGCTCACATTCGTGCTGTCTTGTTACTATAGCTAGAAAATGAATTGAATCCTCGAATGGAAATCGCACCAACAACCGTCGCGCTTACAGTCACATTCCCACTGCGTCACGACGACCTCAATATAAGACACTTAAATCTAGCTAGTGTGCTATAAACAGAGTACAGTGTCTACGAGTACAACCTTTATATTGCCAACTTATCGCGGACCATCGTGTCAAATTAAACAAATTCCTGCTTGCTTGTGCCACAACGTTCGAAGTCATTTGAAAACTATGACGCGTAATAGTTACATCTTTGCTAGTGGTGGGCGGCCTGCCTACGCGCTTGTCAGCGTGTAGAGGGCTACGTCATATTTTAACCGACTTCAGTAAAAAGGGATAGATTGATATATAGATATGTAGTGACCCACATCATCAACTTTTAGAAATTGTACTTTTCGTTGACCGACAATCCTTCAAATTATTACGGAACACTTGGTGGGCAAATCCGACTCGCACTTAACCAGTTTTATATAATCTGTTTAGGTTTTTGGTAAATGTAATTTTTAGAAATTAATTAATTTAGCGATGATCTCTTTTACACATATACGCACGAATGGTTCAGTAGTATAACGAAACTTTTATAACTTTACTATACTACTACTAACTACTATAAACTAATGTTAAGATACTCTGTTTTCCACTTGCCGCAGATTTTTAAGGCACTGTAGGTTAAGTGGCGGAACTCAACGCCGCGCTTTTGCGTTGGTACCAGAGCAGAGAAAAAATTAATGAATAATAATTCATTCCCCAGAGTGGAATCGAACACATAACCGCCGCGTTACAGTCACACGCTTGTGCCCCTGCACCACGATGGCCTCATATTCATTGTTTTATTGCTATCAAATATTTTCTAAATTCTCTTAAATGAAGAAAAAATATTTTTCCTTTCAAATTTCAAGTATGATATTAATATTTAATTTAATTTCAATTTAATTAAATATTGACGTCATATATATTAGGTAAGTTGTCGATGGTTGAAAGTTGTGGTTATAAGTTGATAGTTGAAATATAAGAGGAAAAAAATATTTTCTTTATTCTAGATCGGGTCAATGACATGCATTCAAATATTTAAAATTTTTTTTTTCATTTTTGGCGAAATTTCTTTCGTTTTAATTGCATTAGGCTTTTATAGAATGGTTAAAACTGTGTTTTCATTTAAAATTATGAAAACAAAAACACTGTATAATTAAGAAGGTGTAAGTATACTAAATCCAACTGCATTGAGAATTTCTTTAGGAAAAGCAAGTGTACCTATATCTATTATAGGAACCTCGATATCTTAATGAAAGAAATTTAATATTGACTCTCCAGCTTATTGATAAGAGATCCTCTTCCATTCGTGTTAGAAATGTGTTGTCATATGAGATTTATGGAATTTCATACAATCAAGTATAATTGGCTATAAAGTTTTAAAGTTAAACTAAGAATAATATTTTTAAATGAATGAAATAATTATTTTTCTTCACGCTTCAGGCTTTTCCAGTGAAGCACGAAGTAGGCAAAGGGAAGCAGATTAGACACATCATTCTTTACTTTTTACTTAACTTTATCTCAGGGTCCAAATTCTTCAACGTTTGTATATTTCTCTCTTCAAAAGCGATAAAAAGAAGTGAGAATAATTATTCAAAGCTAACTAGAGAAAACTAACCGTGGCAGTTAAATAACTACCCTCATTTTCTTGTGAACGTTGTAGCTAAATAAATTTAGAAAAGTTTTAACTATTTGTGTTAAGAACATTTGAATTTGAGTTATTGGTTCGATTCCCACTCGAGGAAGTGAAATATTTTAGTTGCCTTTTTCTGGTAATAGGATGGAGTTTGACCAGTCCGCCATTCAACACTCAAAACCTTGTCAATTTGGCGGAAAGTACGCTCCTATCTGCAGAATACAGCGAGAAGGTAAACGCACGTAAAAAATTCACGCATGAATAGCTACCATTTTTTTTTTAAATATTTGTTAGAGAATAGAATTGTGCATCTGTATAAAATTAAAAGAGCAACTAGTTGAGATAGTTAGCGGCCCTTCTCAACAGTAGCCTCAACTGTCTATTGTCGCGTTGTCTTTGTGTTTGAATAAAAAAATATTATGAATTTAAAAGGGCCCGTCATTGCGTAGCGGCATAGTATCTAAATTAATATTTTTGTCCCTCGAAAAATTTATTATAATTTTTCCTAGTTCTGGTAACAAGCGCCGCGTTGTGTTCGGCCTCTCTACACGAAATGTCTCGAAAATTGGATATTGCGTGGGGAATAGAGTATATTATTACCAAATTCCCTCTGCCCATTCTGCTATATATACAAAATACAGCCTAAAGCTTAAACTAATTAACGATTAACGATTTAAACTACACTTCTTTTACATAACGGCCACTGAGCTTAAAGGGTAAACATTAATCTATTTCGCCATATACTGATATTAATTTCGTTACCTAATAAATAAAATGTATCTTTATGATATTAGATAACTTTTATTATATTAACGTAAGCGCAAACTACTAATTTACTGATAAGCACATAACAATGTTGTTTTATTAGTCTTATATTGTTTATCGTGAAACATAAAATAGTTTTTGCGTGTGAAGGTAGCCGCTTGCATTCCCGCAAATGCAATTTGCAAGATTGCAATTTATACGAGAATTTTTTTTTAAAACATTTAATTAGAATTCAAAGTCAAATAATTTTATTGAAAATAAGATGTTACATGCTTAATTTATTGGAAGTCTAATAATTTACCACCACCTTACTAAACGTCAGACCTGAGAAAAACTGGCGCAAGAAACTCAGCGGGACTCTGTATTAAACAAATTTATACAAATATATATTTAATTATTCATGACAATGATACCTTTGGAACAGACCGGAGCGAGCATTTCATTCCCAAGGCATGTTATCATTTAAAAACTCACTAATTTGGTCATAACATTTAACACTGTGTGTGTTAAATGTTATGACACACACACACACACACGTCTTCTCACAATTTTTAATAATATATAAAGAATTACAGATACGATGTAATCGAGTTACAGGTGTTACAGGTGCTAAGATTAAACCTATTCCTGGTATTAATATTATCAACATCATCGATTTTGGTAAATCATGAATATTTTTTTAACGTACTTAACATTTCCAAAATATATTGAGATGCAACTGTCAATATGTTAATTTCTTTAAAATTTTGCCTTAAGGAGTCTTTAGGGCCTCAGTTAAAGATTGCACTGATATCTCGCTTCTGCAGGACAAATATTACTTGAATACCGGCTGCATACTAAAGTCCCATAGGGTATAATGCTATGGAAGTAACAGACGTAAACAAATCGAGCCGTTTTCAAAGTAAAAGGTACTGTTACTAATAATTGACTTGTGGGTTCAAATCACGAAATTACATAGTATTTATTACACATTTCTTAAAGGCTTCTTAAGTTTGAATTTGGATCGCAAGTCGCAGGCACTGCTCCGATCTCCTCAAGCGGCAACGTCATGTTGGTGCGCATGCTCATGAAATGTTAAGTAGTATCTTCTTCTGTCTTAATATCAGTACATCAGCCGTGCGATCCCGGCTTAGGATAGGATCACCCTGGTACTGTCGATGTCGTAAGAGGCGACTAAAGTACGTGTGGAACAGTCACGTCACCAGTAATGGCAACACGCATGGGCAGACTCGACCGGTTTAATACCACCCCCGGCATTTAAAACCGGCGTGAAGTAGTGGCTCTTGCCACTGCGTTTCGCATTAGGTAATGCCGGGCCCCGGCGCCCAACATCCTCCACCTTAAAGGCCGGCAACGTACCTGTAGCTCTTGTTGCACGGGGTCGAGGGCGGCGGTGACCCGAACGCTCGTTTGCCTTGTCCTCTCCCCAAAAAAAAACTACACATAATATTATCATTTGATTAACTTTACATCAAAAATAAGAAAATATTATTGGAAAAAGCAAATTGTTTTTGTTAGTACGCTCATACAAATAACAAATGGTTTGTACATTTGTTTAATATATTATTTACTCTTTGCAGGCTGAATGTATATATATGTATGATATATTGAGATAATAATAATATTCTGTTCATTTAGTATATTGTGTTAGTAATGGCGTTCGAATCCTCGTCTTTACGATTTGATGGCATATCACTTCGTTATTCATTTTCAAACCGAACATAGAAAGAACTGTATACTTTAAAGAAGAAAATATATTATATAATAAGTATTCAATAGAATATTTATTATAAACACGCAAAAACGTGATGGTCATAATGTAAAAAGTAGTTTTTTTCCAGTTGCTGTAGATATTTAGTAGAATTCTCCCTCAATGCTCCCCTACACTTGCAAAGGCACCTATGTAATTTCGACATTGTCTATCAGTCATTCAGTAGTGGTATGGTAGGGTCTTACATATATTTTTTTGGGTTCACGCTGTAGTTCGCGCATAGCAGGGAAGACAGGGGAAACCTTGAGATCCTAGTGTTAAGACACTCCATTCTCATTAATATATATCCGTTCTCTATTTTACACTAAATATTAGACTGATTTCGTGTTGAGTAGCGGAACTCAAAGTCGCGCTGAGCGGTCTCAGACCTATGTAAAAAATAATGGTACTTTGTTTTTGAAAAAATAATATTTAAAATGTCTCTCTTACCACTCACTTTCCCATCATAAATCTTTTTTGCCATTCTTTCATCACTCCTTCGTTTTCTGTACCTATTTTGCTATTTAGAGAATACAGGTGAAGCTAAAAGAAATAAATATCCAAACTTTCGAAAATTAGGACATTGGGAAGATATGTTTTAACACTAGGTTCCCTCTACATTTCTATATGCGGGATACAAAGTTAAACTATATTAAGTGAAAAAAAAACACGTAAACCTCAAAAGCAGAGCTAGTATAACAATTCAACAAGTTAGGCGGCGCCCCGGCTCTAGGCGGCGCCTATAAAAGCCCGACGCGATGCCAGTGAGGTACGCGAGCGTGAGGGCATGTCACGCTGATAGCACGACGCTACTACTTCTATATTCTATCACGTAAGTTTTTGTTAATTTCTTTTTAGTTTTAGTACGAAATGGTAATTGGAAATTATTAAATATATGTGTTGTTCCTATATTGTAATAACTTTTTAATTGATCAAATTTTCGATTTTTATATTTACTTTAAACTTTCACTTAAGTTCTATCTACTTTATAATTTAAAACCGGTACTTAATTTTTTTTATATTTCTTTTAAAATTTTCCCTGCAATAATGAGTCAGTATTATTGGCATATTTCGGTACATAAGCTCTTAATTTTTTTTCTTTTAATATATCTTGGAAATTAATAAATTGGAAGGAAATATGGTTCTTTTACTTTAAAAGTTGCAAAGATTTTCACTAGTTTAACACATAAAAGATAATTTTTAAATTACATATAGATTCAGTTTTCATATACTCACGAAAGTTTTCTATTGTTTTTATAAAATGTTACAAATACACAATTTTTAAATAACTGTAAGCTGTAAGCTTCACAATTTCACTGTTTAGTCACTCGTGTGAACTTTTTATTAATTTCAAGTTATGGTCATTAAATGTGTATTAAAAGTGTTAACTTTGAAATTTTGAGTTGTAAAGATTTTTTTAAAATTTGTTACATTATTTGGTAAAATTTATATTAAGTCATAATTACTGCAAGCGTAGTATATAGGGTTAAATTATTAATTTAATATAAACTTTGGAAAAACTTCTTACTAAACTTTTAATTATTATATAAATATTTTAGATAAAAGTTAAATTAATAAACTCTTTTAATTTGTAACTTAATTCGACTGAAAGTGGCTAGCGGACTGTCTTAACACTACGCTCTGTATACTCTGCTAAATGTAGAGTAGAGAGTGAAGCTTAAAAAAGCTGATACTTAATTAAAAACATTCATAACTAGCATTCAAACTAATATTATACTACAAATTTATTAAAAAGTTACAATTTTGAATAAACTAAATGAGTGACTGAGTTTCGTTAAAAATTGGAAATGAAATTACTTAAAAATATACATATTTATAAATGATGAGCTTAACTAACTTTATAAATTTAATAAAAAATAAAAACTGAACAGTTTTCAACAAGTGAAAATGTACGCATACAACAAATCAAGGATTTATTTTTTGTTGAAAAGGGTTAGTGTTTTTCTGTATATTCGTTTATCAAATATAACTTTTCAGCTTCACGCTGTATCCACACAGCAGGGTAGGCAGAGGGAACCTCGGTGTCAAGACACTCCGTTCCCCACTTTCTGCCCAATTCTGGGGGCATTGCGTGTTAAGTGGCAGAACTCAACGCCGCGCTTTGCCTCGACACCAGATCGAAGAAAAATGGAAATATAAACGTAAAGAAATATTTCATATCCGGGAACCTGATGCTGAGATACTACTCAAAGTCCTATTAAAAACTTTCATTTCCCACTGTCCGTCAAAATCTGAAGGCATTGCGTGTTGAGTGGTGGAACTGATTGCCGCCTCGAAACCAAAGCGAAGAAATGAAAATATTAAATATATCATTTTCTCGAGTGGAAATTGAACGCATCAGAAAGCGCAAATACGATTTGATACTAGCTTTTGCTCTGAATACCCGGTCTGGTCAGCTCTGGCCTGACCTGCTCTGACATGACGTGCTCTGACCTGACTTGGTGTACCTAATGCGGGATGAAGCTTTAAATTATAAAATAGATAACACGCTCCAAGTAACAGAAGATCTAGATTATCTGCTTCAGAACAAAGTTCACGCGGAGAGGAGGCGCCTTGTGTTTAAAATATTTGACTTTTAAATGAACTTCTTAATTACTTTGATAATTACAATTCGCACATATGTATGTACTTTGTACATGACTCTAAAAAAGGTATATTTTGTTCTGTTTTAGCGATTTGACAAATTTATTTATTGCTTAAGAAAAATATCCACGCGGGAGAGCGGTTACTTTAAAATTAGGCTATTACATTCGATTCAATCATTATTCTATCCTGGTATAACCAATGTCAGTGTTGAATGTTACCTTTCAACACGACAATTCCTCGATTTCAGGCAAAAGAAGATTAGAAATAAGGAAAGAATAATTATTACTCAACTGTAGCGACGGTTAAAAGGAGTTAGTATTAAGTTAGTATTAAGTTAGTATTAAGACACTCCGTTTCGCAATTTTCGAATCGTGTTACCGGTTCGACTAGTCAACATCACGCTTTGTCCTGCGAGGAACATCACGACCTCAAACCTACTTCAAAGATTTCAAAGATTACAATACGCGAGTACCTTAATTGAGTTCGCAGCAAAGTTTTCTATTGTATACGAGTATATCTCTTAATGATCTCTTATCATTTAAAACAATATGCTTCACATAATATAATATTATATGACATGTATATATGTTAAATATGTCAATATGTTCTGTGTAGAGAATTTTCAAATTTCATTAAGATTTAAATGCTTTGTCTTCATTTCGTATTTTGTGAAAGTTGTGCGTATGAAACTTTTGCGTTATTCTGTTTTATCATATATTTGAATATTCTGTCAGGGTATAAAAGACTTTTTTTTTTGTTTCAAGCTCTATCCCGTACTTAGCAGTGTAGGCAGAGGGAACCTTTGAGTTGAGACAGTACGTTCCCCAATTTCCGCCGAATTAATTTCAAACGAATTGAGAAATTCGTTGCGTATTGAGTTGCGGAACTCAAGACCGCGCTTCATCTCATGAACAGAACGAATGGAAAATGAATGAATTAAATATTTCACTTTCCCGAATGGAAATCGAAACCATCACACGTTTGTGCCGCTGCGCCACGTATTTTCGTATTTTGAATGTATTATTAATAATCTACAATAATCTAATCTAATCTTTGGCTGTACATTTAAAATGTGACATTCTAAAAATGCAATAAATAAAAAAATTGTTTCTTTCATTTTTCATTTATTTTTCAAGCGACCAAGAAGTTCGGTACATTTTAAAGTTTTATTACAAGAAAGGTAAAAATGCGACGAACTCCGCGAATAATTTTCTTGCGGTGTACGGACCCGGTTTACAGACCGCGGCAAAACCCGGTGCGACTCCAAACAAAGTCCTATGTGTATGGTGAGATTGGAAAGAAATCATCCACTATGAGCTTTTGCCACCGTGTAAAACAATCGATTCTGACCGCTACTGTCAGCAGCTGATGACGTTCAATTTAATTATTTTCAAAACGGCACATACATATTATAAACAAATAAAAAATTATACCTAGAAAATATATTTTCCTTTATATGAACAATACGAAAACACTTTTGCCCCGATCTATTACTTTTATTTATTCTACTAGTAATAGACAAAAATATAATAAATATAACAAAGAGTGTCTTTTTGTCCGCTATGGTGCTATTGCGTGCGTGCTTAGATATTAAACGATTTAAATTACTATTTAGTATATAAAAGTATAGATATCTATTTTTTCTAATGATTTTGTTAACATATTATTATCAGTTAGGTAAATGATGATAATATATTATAGAAGAAGCAATCGAAACCGCGTGGAGCCACTAGTACGTAATATAAATACGTGTATATATATATAATATATCGTTCATATTACACAAAAGGTTTTCAATTTTTCAACGCTCGAGGACATCGGATATGAAAATTAAATTCGTTAATTTCTGTCAAAGAAGTCTCATTGTAACTTTCATGTGACACGCTCGTTAATTGCTTTCGCTTTATTTTAGTTGAAAATGTAGTATATTTATTAATGGCTGAAATATTTAGTAGTTAGTAGTAACGGTGTGTTAGTAGTAGTTGTGAGTTCACATTTTCTTCGGGGGAATCAAAAATTTTTCAATCTGTTATTTTATTATAGATATTTATTATATCCCATATATTTTTTTAATCAAATATGAATAAAATTATGATCTAAAAGATATTTTCCATAGTCAGCCAAACATTTGTCATAGTTAACAGCATCATCGCTTGACATTAGGCTTAAAGTCAAACTGACGTCTATGTTTTTATTTAGTAGGCAGAGGGAACTCAGTGTCACTACACTCCGTTACCCACTTCCCACCCAATTCTGATAAGATTGTAAATTGAGTGAAGGAACTCATTGACGTCGACGATGAGTTTGTCTTGTTACTTAAAATGTATTCCTTATTTATGAAATGTATAAAAAATTTAACGTAGTGAGATTTGAACCTGCGCCTCTTGGGAACCGTTCAAGCGCTCTAACCACTAAGCCATACATTCTCATCAGCTTCGTCAAAATTCTAACATGCTTATAACAACTTATTTATGTGATTAACATCCATGTAGGGAGAGTTTTACAGATTTCCGCTATCCAAACATCATTGGTTAGAACTAGGAACCCGCGCCTCTTGGAAACCGTTCCAGCGCCCTGATAACTAAGCTATACGTTTTGATCAAGCTACATTCATCAAAATTATTGTATTAACTCATTCCCTCGATTGGGAATCGAACCCATAATCGTTACGCTTACAGTCACGAACATAAAATCAAAAAAAATACTCATAATTCAGTCTAATTAAGTGGGACTTATGGTCATACAAAATATGCTAGCCTGACCACTTCTGGAAATTTAAGTGATATAGCTTATGTCAATATGTGACATGGTTTGTTCAATTAGAACTAATGAAAGTTGTAATATCAGTTCATAGAATTTCGACAAAAGTGCGTAATTTTCCTGTGTCTGCCTGAGAACGATGGTAGTGGCTTGAAATATTATAAGAACTTAGTATTATTAGGTGTGGGTTCGATTCGAGAATCGAGCGAGCGAGCTCAGGAATTATTTCTATGTTCTTTTCTTACTCTAGCAACAAGATGAATTTCACCACTCTCAAAATTGGTGCGAGAGGATCTAGGTCTTAGTTGTAACGCGCCTCTAGTTCACCGTCCAAACGCTTGCAACGCGTAGAAATTCTTATAGAATTTTTACATCAGAATTTTAAATATATTTTTATCTATTTAGGCGGCTGCCAAATATATTTATAGAATAAGCTTTAAACAGTTTCTTTTATTTAACTCGAACAAATAAAAACTCAAACGATGACCGAATTTATTAAATTGTATACTGGACTTTTTTTTTATTTTACAACAACTACCCAACTTATATCACTATACATTTATATAAACTAGACACATCACCACTGAGCCTGACGGTGTTTAATTAATTTAAATGCAATTACTTATTACTTATTGTTGGTCAAGTTTAACTAGAGCATACGTGCCAAGTCGTTCATCTACTTTGCATATTTGTGGAACATAAATGAATATAAAATAATATTGGTTTTGTAGAGTATATTGTATTGTAGTAATAAAAATTATTTTATTATACGATTCATAATTTAATGTAGTAAGTTCTGTTCCCTAACCGTAAACAAGGCGGTTACAGGTTTGATTAGGAGACACCAAAGTGAAGAAATGGAAATATAAATAAATATTTCACTTCCTCGAGTGGGGACGAAACCCACCCCACAACCCTTGCGTCAAACCCTTGAGCAAAGCGCATTAAAAATGTATTTTTAACTTTTATCCTATAATAAGAATAAACTCGTATATTATGTTTAGTAAATAGGCACTTAATGCTAGACAGAAGAGCTATTGTCTTTGATACCGCTACTCAAATCCAATATATCAGGTAAAAGGTTTCTGAAAGTTAAATATTTATAAGTACTTCAATCCTCTCCATAATAATACTAAAATTATTACAAGATGTAAAAGTATATTTTTGCATAAATATAAGTATAATAAAATTATCTTAAAAGCGTAGTAGCTAACGCTAAAGGAATTCTAAAACTGTAACGGAAATGGAGTCAAAGAGCCCAGAAACCTTATCGTTACATTAATTTCAAGTGGATTGTTTGAGTATAATTATTTCATTGAAGATTATAAATAGATATTAAGCATTTGTTATAAATGAGAGTGGGTGGAGAGTTTTTATCTTGTTTTTTCTTTAAATATTAACCGCTTCCGATTTCTAATAATATACAAATTTATGATTTTCTGTTTAGTAGTATCGGCGTGAAAGTTCATTCATCACGTTCATAATATTGGTTTGACAATAAAAGAAACAAAAACTTAACTTAGAATTAGAACAAAAGCTGCGGCGATTGAAAATATCTTGATTTAATTAATGAACAATGAAAAGGCTTTATTAGGTCAACAACGAACTGTAATCTTATTTAATTAAACAAATATTTTCATGTTGTTTTTAGTGCAAAAACATATTATTTAGAAAAACGCTTTTAAAGAAGACAAATATTTTATAAACAATTTTTTTTAGTTTCATGCTATATCCTGCGTACAGCAGGATAGTCAGAGGGATCAAATTGCTGAATTTTCCGTGCATTGCGTGTTGAGTGGCGTAACTCAACGCCGCGTTTTATTTTAATAACTCAAAATGCGCTCTACACATAGCAGGGAAACAGAGCGCGGCAGAGAGTTACCAAGGCGAAGAAATTAACATATTAAATATTTAATTTCCTTCAGTAAAACCTCGAATTGATCGAACTCGCAATCTCTCATGCTTGCGCGATTATGTGTCACTTCCGTCTTCATGTATCCACAAAAATTACAAAAGCACAACATGTAGAAACACATTTCCCTTCCACCACGCCCTCTCGTTAACTAACAGACAGACAGCTCTTGCATATTACACAGCAGATATTCCAGTAGAGTTTTCAAATGAAAGCCGCTTCATTTTGCGCGGCTCCATAAAGATATCAAACAATGAATAGTCGACAAAAGAGTTTTAATTACAATTTCGCTGATAATAATGAGAAAATATCATAAGAATTTGTAGTCGTGTCGGTGCGGTTTGTGATTGATTGGCTTTAGCTTTAGTTTGTTTGTTGGGTCGTGGGTTTGAAATATTGAAAATATACCTAGTTTGAAATTCACGCTACAGCGTGTCTATACAACGTGATATATCTCACATATACTAACTAATAGCAGGGTCAGCAAAAACAATCTGTCAAAACACTCAATATCTCATTTCATACTGTATTTTCGAGAAATTGCACAGCGGAACTTAACGTAGTGTTTCATTTTGATATCAGAGCGATTAAAACTTTGTTATATAATACAGGAATAGAAGTATCAGCGATCCTTTTACGGAAACAGCATATATGAGTATGTTATGTATTACGTTTTACTTTACAAACGGCGTTTTATATTAAAATGATAATTTTATTATTTATTTTGCTTGAAAATTGAGTTTTTTGTTTGTGCTTTTTTTATTCTTAATTTTATAAGGCTTTTATATAGTTACACAAAACAGCATTCAAGATTTGCACAAATTTTCCGATTATTATTACATATATGTAATTATCATTTAGCTACATAGAATTAATTAATTACATTCTGACACCACTAAACCTTTGAATAATTATATATAGTTATTAAATCAATAAATCTACATTCATATAACGTGGTACAACAGAATAGAGTTTTAATGTAATCTTTATGAGTTTGGGTTCGATGCCGACTTATGAGAACAAATTCATTTCTTTTGCCCGCACTGATAAGGCAAAGAGGGGTGTTGAATTACTCCAATAACGGCAAACTCTAGAATTATGTCCGGAGATAACTAAGTTTTTTCGACTTTGCCTCTCGGTTATTTTATCTGTTAAAATAATATACAATACATACAAATTATAGTAAAACATAAGCTCTTATATCCAAACTTTGAAACCACTAACTAAAATGCTAATAGAGTCATTAAGACACACAAAAACTGTATAGATTAAGTCTCTCGTTTATAATATTCCGTGCCTTTTAAAGTTTGCACATCGTATTTCACTTTAATGTATCTTGGGGGAGTTGTGACAAAATAAAGTCGTATCGGGTTTAAGTACCACACGGGGTAACATTTATATTTATATTTGTGATAGATTTAAAATTGCTTTAATTCCTCTACTTGTGGAGTGACTTAACCCTAGGTTCCCTTCGCGTACTCTACATGTGGGATACAACGTTTTTACATAATTAAATGAAGGAGGGTAAATGTCTATTTCCAGTACAAATGTTACCGCCAGGAGTTTCTAAAATCTGGAATAAAAAAAATTGTTTAAAATTCATACTAAAACAATGTTACGTTATAAACCGTGAAATAATAGTGGAAATTTTGTGTTTCTGCAAAAGTTTGCTTACTTAGCGTTTTGAAACAATGAATATGAATATTTAGATTTTTTGTGAAGCTCGCATTTACTTTGTTATTCTTTTTTTAAAAAGTAAACTGTATTTTTTAAAATTTTGCAACGTTTATCGTCAAATAGTTTTCTTTTATGGGTAATAGAGGCGCAGCGAAAAAATTGTTAATGCGAAGATAGTGAGTTCATTTCGGACTTGATTGTTGTTAAATATTTAATTTCTCCTAGTGGGATGCGAATCCGCAACCTACGCGTTTACACACACGCTTGTACCACTGCGCCACGACACGCCACGCCTTGACACATTATACATATATATTATATTTTATATATGTATATTATATAATTTATCAAATACATTATTTAACAAAAGCTAAAATGTCAGGTGTTTCGAGTGACCACTGAGCTTGGTAAATTACTGTACCACACGTTAGGTACGTGTGGGTAAATAATTTTAGTTCATTATTTATACTTGTTTATTTTTATGTACTTCATTGTATAATAGTGGTTGTGGGTTCAATTATGAACTAAATTATAATGTCTGTTTTAGTGCCGCCGGGCCACAATGTTGAGGATTCTATTCCCGGTCGAAGAAATGAAATATTTAATATTTTCATTTCTTAGCTTTGGTAACGAGACAATCTGTGATGTTGAGTTACGTCAGATTGATTAGTTTCATTTAGAGTATACAAATGTTCAATGTGTATAAAGATGCTATTTTATAATAAAGTCTTCTGAAAAAATACATATTTCATGGCAGGATTCCCATATAATGACATGTTGGTAATGCGCGTCATCTAATCATTCCCCCACATAACGAGTAATAGAAAAACGACTTCACGCTTTTTCCCGCATAGCAGGGTAAGCAGAGGGAATCTAGTGATAAAACACTTATTTCCCCGCGCACAGACCCATTTTCGAGGCATTGCGTGTAGAGCGGCAAACTCATCGCCGCACTCTCTCTTGTCACCAGAGGAGAAGGAGAGATCGAACCAACAATCATCGTTTTTCAGTTAGACGCCGTCACTGCCCCACGTTGGCCTCAAATTAGACACAGTCAAACGTAAATATAAGTTCAAAATGTAACCATACATTTTCATATACGTCAATTTGTATCTCGACAAACTCGGTTGTATTATCTTGGGATATGAAAAGTTATTTTCTATACAGAGAAAGATGGATTGTCTAAATCTACTTTCTCTGTATAGAAATAATCTACCAATGCGTAATATTGCTGATAGTATATCAACTGCTACCCGCAATTAATAAAGCATAGTCGGTAAAGGGAACCTAATGTTAAGACAAATTTTTAAATCATTAATCTACCTTCAGGTGTCGAGGCAAAGAGCGGCTTTGAGTTCCGTTACTCAAAACGCAATGCCTCTAAAAATCGGCGGTGAGGAACGAAGTGTCTTTACACAAGGTTCCCTCTGCATACCCTGCTGTGTACGGGATACAGCGTGAAGCTGAAAAAATCTAATATCCAGAATAATAAAAAATAGTTTAACATTCATACTAAAACATTGTTACATTAAAAACACAGCTTTATAGCACTAACAGAGACGTAAAGATATAAAAAAAATCTATAATATTTTTTTTATATCTAGACATATTATAAAATAAGCTGGCATAAAATAAATAATATACACAAATAAAACATATCTACTCGTACTTTTATACTTGTAGTTGTAGAATGCAACAAGTAGTCGTAGAGCTTGTTTCCATTGACTTCCGTTTCCGGTGGAACTTTGCCATTTCATATTCACTTTTATAATATGTTCTCTTATCATATAATATATTGAGCCCATCTTGTATTAAGCGTGACAGTTGTGAGTTCGATCCCCACTCGATGGAATGAGTATAGTTGAATGATTTTCATTTCTTGGTAGACAATAAGTAGCGGTGGTGAATTCTACCATTCAATGCGCAATTTCTCAAAAATTGCTTGAATAATGAAAAACCAAGTGTCTTGAGTCGCGATGTTATCAAGTATTTGTAACTCATTACTTATATGTTACTTTATGGTTTATTACAGGCATAGTTTTTACACTTTGTCGTGCAAACATATTTCATTCACTTTTATTTCAAATATATTTTTTACAGAAAAAAACGAACGTTATTTAATATTGCTTAGCCTTCATATTCTTTTAAAATAGTGTTTACGATAAAGCTACTATTGAATATTTGATTGCATTTTGTAATGGAATATGCCTGTTGCGGGAGGTGAACCCATAAAACAGCATATGAAATGAACTCTTCGTACAAATTTCGGGGAAGAACTTCGTGTTAAAGCACACCGTTTCCCTCACTTTGCAGAATTCTCGAGGTATTGCGTGCGCTTTTTGTTTTCATGCCAGATTGAGGAAATGCAATATATATATATATATATATATAATCCCCCTGAGTTGGAATCGAACCCACAAACGTCGCACTTACTGTCACACGCTTAAAATCTTTTTTTATATTATTAATATTAATTTACCTACATAAAGCAGAGTTCACGAGTTAATGAAAACAAAAGACTGCGTATTGCCTACTACAGGAGCGATATAAAAATGGTTCATCCTATCGGGCGGGAATCAAACCGCCACTATCGTTTTCAAAGTCGTTCCTACGCTTCGTTTCTACGTGTAATGGTTCCTTGGAGTATTATCAAAAACGTCTTCATTTAATATAATTAAATGTTCAAAAGTCTCGAAGGCAATTGTTTGCGCCCACGCAGCTGGCTGTCAACAGAAAGGTTTATTGTCACCGTAATACAATTAATTTTGCTCTATTCAAGTTTTTTTTTTTCAACTGAACTGAAATGTGTTTGAACCGTTCAAAATGTATTGTAGCTCAGAGTTGTAGGCTTAAACTCGATATTGTGAGCCTCACAATGGCAACATAAATGATTGATCGATGGGTTTTATTTTATGTGGAATTTGAAAAGATGGTGGTTGTAGGTTCGATTTTTTAACATCTGTAATTAATTCTCTATTTCTGTGAAAGGCGTTGGCTTTGCGTAGAGGCAAAGCCAAAGTGTCTCCTCGCTGTGCGTTTTCTACCGCATTTATCATGGGGAGTGTCTTATCAAACAGAGTATCTTTGACACAGAATCTCTGTTTTTTTGTTATAAGGCTAACAAAAGCAAACGAAAACCCTTAGCTTTAGAAGCTAGTACTACAATAGCCTTCGAAATCTGCCTCATACAAATGAAATATAATTAAATTACATATTCTCATATTATTTCGAATGGTTCAAGTTAATTGACAGATTATGAATTGAAATAGCTTCGATCTGATGTGTTGAAAGGAAACATTCGCTTCTAATGTAATAATAATAATGAGCAATTACGGTTTCAATTGGAAACACACCGCAGTTAGAGATAGCTTGTTTAATAAATGCATTTACAAATTGACAAAACCGATGTTTATATATGTCAGCTCGCGATATACGTATAGGCGAGCCAAGTGGTTCCGACGTGTTATTATTTTGGTCCTCCATTGCTGAGATAACACAATTTCACACTAACGGTATGATTCAGGCGTGATCCTTATCACAATTACGAGCTGTAAAAGCCGGACGGCCGACCAAGCCAAAAAAGTGACTCTGGCTGCGACGCACCTTACTTACTAAGCGGGCCGCCCCTCCTTCACAACTCTCCTGATTCACTGAGTTATTTCTAATTTTATTCGATAAAAGATCTAAATTAATTATTTTGAACTTATTCTCAATATTTCTAAATTTATTATTATCGACGCCATCCGGTAAAACGAGCAAAATCATTACAAGTGAGTCAAATTCAATTACTAAGATTTTATAACATAATCGCAAGTCACCCAAAAAAAGCGTATTAAATATTTAAATTCTCTTATCGTAATACGATATTCTTGGACGATTTTCATGCTTTTTATATTACAAAAACTATATATAGTAGAGTAATGTAATGAAAGAAGCCAGTCGTGGCGCAGGGGCACAAAGTGTGACAGTAATACCTACTGGTTGTGGGTTTTGTTGAGTTTTGCCACTTGAGACGCGATGCCTCTAGAATTCGGCAAGAAGTGGGAAACAGACATAAGGTTCCCTCTGTCTACCCTGTTGTGTGCGGGATACAGCGTGAAATTGACTACTGTTAATTTTTTTTTAAATAAAAATATTTATTAAATTCCGTAAACTTATATAACAGTACATACACAAAAAAGGGCCAAAATTCCAGGATTATAATTCATTCACTTACACCGCAGTAAATATCAATGAAGCCTTATCTAAAGCGGTTACAGTAACTCTTAATACAGGGTTTAACATCCTCTTTAAGAAACGCCCTAAAAATTACTTTGGGCTTAAATAAAATTGTTTAAGTGAATTTTATTTCTTTTGGGTTGAAGGTTTTGTTTTGTTGGACCAATTTATATTTATATAAACTTAAAGTATATAGGTATAAATATATATGTTTTACACCCATATGATTTTCATATTTAAAGATATTTTTATATCTCTAGTCTGATTGAGATATATATATTACAATAATACTGTACGTACAACAACTATTAACAGTACTACTATATGTACAAAAAATAGCATTTAAAATAGGCAAAGGGAACCTCAGTGTCAAGACACTCCGTTCCCCATTTTCTGCCGAATTCTGGAGACATTGCGTGTTGAGTGGCAGAACTCAACGCCGCGCATTGCCTCGATATGAGAGCGAAGAGAAATGGCAATATAAACAAAAAATATTCTTTACCTATCATTATTATAACTTATTAATAATGAAAATGTTAACAAAATATTTCTATAAAACTCCATTTGAAAGTAAGCATCATTACTTTATCACACACTTTAAAGGCCCGTAGCGTCGGCGCCAACCGATAAAGCGATCGTAAAATTGTATATAAACTGGACTTCGGGTAGTAAACTTTTGTAATGATTGGACACTTAATAAATCATCTAGCGATAAAAAAATAATAATAGGTAAATCGAAGAATCGTAGAGGGAGTGGTAGATCACAGTTTAGAGTTCGAGAACACAGTTTCGATGATAGTGAAAGAGATATGTGTGTAGATACTACTACCCTTTGGATATATAAAAACCTAGCCTTAAGCTACATTATGTAGAATCGTGTGATAATAGAATTTTTCCGATATCTACATTTATAACTATATCTAATTTTCAACTTCTGTGTTGGATAGAATAGGATCTATTTATCATGGAAGGCTATAAGCTATATTACAGAGTAGACTATAAATACCCAACTGCTCAGATACATGGATACCAGCTTGTCAGCGATCTGCCTGAATGTGGCTTTTGAACTCATCGCTGGGCAGAAACAATAGACTGTAAGGGCCTCCCCCTCTGGTAATCCTACCTTTGACTTATATTATAAGTGAATTAAAAACTTTTTTTAGAAATTAAGACATTTTTTTCAATTACCGCTCAAATCTAACGAGTTGAATACCTATATATGTAAAGGACACTCTTTGGATTTTCAGAGCGAATAAATAGGAGACCGAAACTTCCCATTCATGCGTATTCTAAAAATAAGTAGTAGCAAACAAACAGCATCACGCTTCACCGTTAGCAGGGGAGCCAGAGAACGTAGCGCCGACACACGCATTATTCATGTGGGCGTTTTCCGCGTCGTCCACGTTCATTACTCTATTCATACATGTCCTCCAGGGGCTCCTTCAATATGACATATTCCATGATATATAATAACCATATTCTCAGTTATGTTACTTGGCAACCACTTCCGGTATTACAAAGTGCTCTTTGTAATTGAAATCCTCAAGTGACGCATGTATTTGTACACTATTGTAGTTAAGTAAATATTAGCTCAGTCTAGCCTAGTCACTAAATATTAGCTAGTATTTGGTCGGACATAATTTTGTTATAGACATACAAATACATACAAAATACACACAAATACTTGTAATATCTATATACAAATAATACAACAAATCTATATACAAATAGTACAAATAATATCTATATACATAGATATTATATATATTCCGTCCAGATTCCGTCTAGGTCTCGACCTGGAAAGTAAAAATTTGCCATATAGGTACACATACAGAGGCTAACAAAAATGTAAAAGGCAGGATTTTTTATTTCATATGTTAAAGTCAACGCAAGAAAAGTTGCAGGTTACGACTAGTCAATTTTATTTTGATGCAATTTTCACCGATTTGCTTGGGAATTATAACACATATTCAAATCCAATAGCAGTGTGATATATAATATTTTCATACGATGAACTTTATATATGACTAGACAAATTTTTAAAAGCTTTGAATTATTCAAATTATGAACGCTGTATTATCGACTAAATAATATACTATTATGGATATAAAGTAATGAGTAAACGACTACACTCACTATATATTTGGTCAATGTCTGGCAACGGGACGCCTGTGGGTTCGTTTTCAACTCGAGGGACAGAATTTTTTACATTTTATATTAATTTATATATTTTTTTAATATTTATAATAACAGTTCTAGAACGTTTTCCATTTCCAATTACTCCAACCCTCGTACATAAGTGACTATAACGTTAATAGTTAACTTCTTGATTAAATATGGTAATGGAATGAGCTATCGGACGGCATCGTTATATGAAACATTGTATATAAGCTGTTGCAGTAGATTATGTCGACTCATAAAGAATTTTAACCTATTGAAAATATATTTAAAACTAGCGACCGAACGTGACTTCGCCCGCTTAAGCTTGTTGTTGTATTAAAGCCAAATTATAGGAAATAATAACATAAACTACAGCAGTTATATCAGTTGAGTAGTTTTTTCCATTAGTTATACCAATAACAAGTACTTTCATGTTCAAGGACAATATCCACAAATCGAAAACTAAAATTTTTGTCATTTTAAATATTGATATAACTGTTTCACTTAAGAACCGATTTAAATAAAATAAAGACTAAATCTTGAGGATAGTTTACCAAAATACAACAGTGGAAAGTACATTTAAATAGGTCGAGTTATTTCGGACATCCAATTTTGCCTGTAGTAGTTCTATTATATGGTTCTCTTGGTAAACGATCATCTTTAGTATCAATAATGTTGGAATAATAAAAATAGAATAAATTATTGAAGAAACTGCTGCGGCACAGCGACAAAGGCCAGTCTCTCAACACGACGGTTATCGTCTCCATATTTTTGTGATAATACAAAGCTCGGCGCTGAGTTCCGCTAAACTACACGCAATGTCTTGAAAGTTGAACGAAAAGCGTAGAACAGTGTATACTACATGTAGGATACAGTGTGAAACTCCATTTTAAATTAACTGAAAGCCTTTGTCCGCACAAAATCAAAGTTTATGTGATCTTTAAATCCTTTGAAGTAGCCGTTGCAGGTGTTTATGCACTTGACAAGTACGATATAAACTAAAACATTTAAAAGGGAAAATATACACGTACTTAAACAATTTTAATACAATACAAATTTAAGTAATCAGTGAATTTTGCGGCTATCGTGGTGGAGAGTAGAGGAGTCAGCGCGCTTAAGCGCGTGGGTTGTGAGTTCGAACGCCATCATTAGATGATGTCTGACAAGATAAAGCAAATCGTTGGATGTCTTGAATTTGGGCTGAAAGCTGTATATGGAGGGTATAGTTGTTATAGCAGATTTTTAGTTTTGTTTGTAATTAAAGGTGATTTTATATTTTTTAGCTTCACGCTGTATCCCACATTATATATTACAAGAATAGGCAGGAAATTAGTATGAAGGTACACAGTTCCCCACTTTCTGGCCGATTTTCAAGACATTGGCGGAACTCAGTGCCATGCTTTGTCTTGTTACCCGAGCAAGAAAATAACACTCATTCCTCCTAATAAAATCGAGTCCACAACCGTCGTCTTTACACAAGGACGGCGTCGAATGTTGCCAAAAATAAAATACCCACTATCAAATAATAAGAAAACGATTTAAAAATGTATGTAAAACAAAATTCATAAGAGCTTCGTAGTTTATGTAACGTGCTGGTTAGTTTGAAGTCCACTGTATGTGGGTAGGTCGACTTTGTTGGTTTAGGACAATAGAGTTTTCTTAAGAACGATTTTGTATCCTTTGACTTTTTACTTTTTTTAACGTTTTCTTTCTGAGATCGGATTATGATAATTAGGTAAAATATTATAATTGACTTGTTTAAGGAGATTAATGTAAGTTATTGTAGATTCAAATCATGCTTTGATATATTTTTTTAAATCTTCATAGTTTATCCCACATAGCAGGGTAAGCAGTGAAAATTTTGCGTCAATACACGCTTTTTTTTATTTTCCAATACCAAATATTTTTTAACAACTTATAATTTCTTAACAAAAATTATAAACCAGAGAATAATACAAATAATATTATTAATTTTTTTAGAAAACATAAAAATATGAAATCTTTAATTTCCTCGAGTAAAAATCGAACCCACAACTTGTCGGGTGTACAGTCGCACGCTTGTGCTTCTGCACTACGACTCACTTCTTGTGCTTGCTTGAACATGTAAAATGTACAAAATTCCTTTGGGAACTTTCCCAAAATTTCACTAAAACTAAGTCCCCTAACCGTCTGAATGATTTATTAGTTAACCATCAAACGTTATGAGGGTTACAAAATAAATTTTACAGTTCCAAATAATAGAATTTTGTATTAATTTTTGCGTGACAGCCTTACGAGGACGACCCGCGGGAACCAATCTCGGTCAGGCTAACTGTTCCCGAGATATTTGGAACTGTTTAAGCATTAATGGCATTAAACCTTAGATTAGTAGGCCCTGCCTGGTGGTCTATGATGTGAATTGTAAATTGTTAGGAACTTTCATTGTTTTGTATGTGTTGTATTTGGTGTTTTATGTTTCGTTTAGTATGAAAGGTGTTTTTTATACTGTATGACTGTCTATTCAAAAATTTAGGATACTAAAGATCTTAAGCATTTGAAAGTTGATTATTTTATATGGTTTAGAATTTATATTACTATATAAAGATACAGATTAAAATAAGAAAAGAATACAAATAAGTGTTTAACAATAAGAAAATATTTGAATCGATTCCTTCAATTTAACACTAAAACGCCTCGAGCTGTTCCTCTAGAACAATATTATAAAATATTCCCGAAACAAAACAACCGTTTTAGGAAGACGTGACGAAACGGAAGGAAGTCAAAGTTATAATAGCTTTACAAAAACTTTTGTTTGTATATAAAAATATATTTATCATGAAATTAAAAGGTGAGGAGGGGTTACAAGTGTGCGACTGCTCACCCGACGACTGTGAGTTTGATTTCCACTGTGAAGAGGAATGAAATATAAAATATTTTATTAAAAATTAAAATCGTTGTCTTTGGTTCTATTAATTTTTTAAACGCCACTCATAACATTTTTCCCCTGAAGTTAACTTTCTTAGATTTTATTACGTATAAAGTTGAAAATGAAAGCGGAAGAGGTCCAGTTTACATCCATTAAATATTGAGTTAACTAAAACAATAAATCTTATTAAAAGTTTTCACAAAGAAGCCTTCACCCAAATCAGACTAATAATAAAAGACAGATATCTTCAGTTCTATTTGAACAAAGGCAGTGGGGGTAACGCGAACACTGCATAAATTAATAGCGAAAAGTTACAGACTTTACTGATCGTTGTTCTGGCACTGGCAGTCATAATAATAAATGGATATTTTTTGAAGCAAAAAACCAGAGAAACTTCATTACTAGAAAGCCACTTCCTTTCTCTATTTTCCGTCGAATTCTAGAGGCATTGCGTTAAGTGGCGGAACTCAACGCCGCAAAAAAAATTTCAACGCATAATGCAATTAATAATAAAAACGTGGAAGACATCTCAAGCTACTATTCTTTAAAAATAATTTTAAGTAATTTTTTTGATAGTGATATTACAAACGAATTTTCTAACAGAATAACTCCACGCTCTGCTCAAAAGATTTCCATTTACTAATTAATGTGACTTTTTTTTCTTCATTTCCTAATGAACACGTAATTTCGTTTTTCACAAACTTTGACATTTTTAGGTCGCAAGATGACGTTTTAGAACAGTTCTGAAAGATAGATTCATTTTTCAGTTATCTATATACGAATAAGGAAAAAATTCGAGGCCCTCGTGACGCAGCAGGTCAGAATCTGACTGTAAGCGTGTCGATTGGAGGTTCGGTTCCATAGCAATGCAATAAAAAATATTCTCGATTTATTAATTTAAGGTAATATTTAAAATTATGGTGTAGTAATTGTTTTTAGAAACCGTTGTGGCGCAACGGCGCAAGGATGTGACTGAAACACGACGGACGCGAAAAAAATTGTTTATATGTCCATTCCCAGACGAAGGTTTGTTGTTAACGGAACCTAACGTCGCGCTTTCAGAGCGAGGGAATGAAGATAATTTATTCAGGGATCCCCGAGATTGAAAACAAAACTGTCGCGTATACATTCAGACGAATTGCTTTGCCACGACGGCCTTTAAAAATACACCAATTTTAAATATTACCTTGAATCAAAAAAAGTAAATACTCATAATGTCGAATCATGCCATAGACGAATAATACCATTTTACACAAGTTTTATATTTTAATATCTTCTGCTCTTTAAAGCGAATTAATTAAGCTCTTAATCAACGAGTCAATAACTAAAAGCTCGTGGAACTTCCAACAAGCTAACTCGCTAAGTTAAGTTGTATTCAAGTTTAGTTACCCGCTCGCGACTTCGCCCGCCTGAAGCATTCATTCAAGCTTATTTACATACATATATGTATGTAAATAAAATTAAAAAATATATTAATGGTTTTATTATAATTATGCACGTACAAACTCGTAATTAAAATTTTGTCTTTATTTTCTTCGCAAAACAAATCTTAAAAAATATTTAGTTATTTTATATCTATTTCAGTAGTTCCTACGAAATAAAAAGTAACCTATATGTTTCTCAAAAACCAGGTGGTTTGTGTTGCAATGTTACTCCCATAAAAATATTTTCAGCTATTCCGGACATTTACAGATAAATAATAAAAATTGTTTGTTTGTGTTTTGTATCGTGTCAATAACTATTTTCATTTTTTACGTATAGTTTCTTTTTGTAACTTCACCATGTATACAGCTTATCGGTATATTTATCGATTTATCTTACAATAACTTCCATATTCCATATCCAATTACCTACAATAGCGTATAATAGCTCTTATGTATCTTGTACTAACACATTACATTTATTAGTTAACATACACAAGGGAAATTTGCCAACGACACTCAAAACTTTAAAATGGCTTGTGGGTGTTAAATATTTTAACTTTGTCGAGACTTGTCTTAAGACGCGCTTGAAATACTTTCTATTTTATTTTTGTACCAAGAGAAGTGCGTTACGTATGTCTATATCGTGTGATGTTATTTACTTTCGTGGCACAGTGGGAAGTCTAGAGGCGATGATACTAGGTTAATATGGAATATTTATTATCTGTTTAGTAAAGATTCAAAAAGATTAATTCAAGAAGATAAGAAATAAATTTGCGAGGCAAGTTCCGCCACTCCACAGGAAACACTTCAAGAATTCGGCAGAAAGAGGGAAACAGAAATGTTTTCAAACGGCAAGAACGTCCTAACTCTAGCTTCCTAGGATCTGTCTGTCTACCGTGCTATGTGAGGGAAGGTTCGATTCTATTTTACTTGTAAATAAAGAAATTTAAACCCATAGGCGTAACCTATAAGCCTAAGCCACATCACATAACGAAACTCAATATCTCGGACACGTCGTGAGACCTATTTGCATATTAATAGTCAGCTCTAGTATGACTCGTTTGACACCTGACAAGTTTCAATACCGTCAATATTGATATACGTACATATATACATACATCGATATATATATATATATATATATATATATATATTATTAAGCTTTAACTATGATTAATTTTTTTATTGGTTTAACTTAAAATATGTATAAAAGTTATTTTATTTTAAGCTGCGCTCTCTTTTTCCTTTTCTTATCGGTTCGCCACTATCTTCTATCACTATCTATTTAGCAGAATAGACACGAACACAGGAAATTAAATAAAAGGCAATGTAATATTTTGGGAGTCGATCCCAGGACTGGGCCCGGTTTAACGACGGCCTCATCTATTTACTATATACTGCTCATTATGATTTCTCTTATAAAAAAAATGTATAACGTGCAATTTTAGTGATTGTGTCATTGACATTGACAAATTATGGCAAAAGAGCTTTCAAAGACATTATTCTCTTTGTTGTAGATCAGAAGATCAGAAGTAGATCGATGAGGCATCTTCACTCTTTACTTAAAAGCTCTTCTTTATTGGTTCGATCAGATTTAAGAATAAATTATTAAATATGATTACATAATTAATTGCAATTAATTTAATAATCGTTATTTATCGATATATTTATTAGTTTCTCGTTATGCATTTAGCAGGGTCGGCAGAGGTAATCTAGCGTTAGTTAACAGTGTTCCCTACTTACCTACTTGAGTGACTACGTGAGGCTATGTGGCCTCACTCTGTATCCCTAGCAGGGAAGTCAGAGAGCTGAGCTAGCTGAAGAGCTACAATGAAGAACAGTGCTATAAATATTATTTTCAACACGCAATTTTTTAAATCGGAAACGGAGTGACCCTCACTAGATTCCCTCTGCCTACCACTGCTATATACGATATACAATGTAAAAGTTAAATTGAAAATCACGCCAAATTCTTACCAAAATTACCCAATTTACAACTTAGGTAGTGATCTATCACTAGATTTCTTCAACCAGCAGCCCCTATAATCCTGATGAGCTTAAAGATAAGATAATGAGCGTCTATCGTACAACTTAATAAGAGGTACAACAAAGAGATGCGTGAGATGTTTTAAACAGATACGGCACGTCCTCGATTGTTTTCCGCCTACCGAAGCTAATTGGTGAACTGTTATTTCTATATAAATATGGGGAAAATTTTAAGGAAATATTTTAAAAGTTTACAAATTTAAGCTTTAAAGTACGTTTTAGTGAGGGTTGTGAGACAATTTTAGAATTGTAGTTAAGTAAGTACAGGTTAACAAAACGAATGAATTAATAAAACTGATGCTATTTTTGTACAAAATGAAAGCATATTTTTACGTTATAATATTTTAAAGTATAATATAATAATTTTTAATTCAAACAACGTGAGTCATCACTATAAAAACGATTTTTAAACAAAACAGAGGACACGCGTTATCAAATTTTAAGCGGGTTCGTTGGCCTCAGTTATGAAAAAAATATACAAAGTTGCTATGTCATTAATACTGTAAGGGCTTTTAAAATATTTTAATTACACCTACTTTGAATCTCGTTATATATTATTGTGATAACTATTATTATTAATTTTCTTCTTACCAGAGCGAAATAATTAATCATTTCCCTAAGGCTAAACCGAACCTACAAACGTCGCGTCCATACAAAACTGACCCACTGTGACTCTATTAATATAATTGATATTTATATAAAATATAATTTTGAGAAACGTGACGATTCCTCAGACGAACGGCTCTAACGCCCGAACTGACTTTACGTGATACGACTATTAAGTGAAACGATTTTTTTACACTTTGCTAACATTTCTTAGTGAAAATATGAAATATCTTTTAAAAAATAATTTAATTTACAGTTTAGCTTAGCTTTTAAATTAAATAAGCGTAAAAAAATTTGCAATGTTTTTATCAAATTTTAATATATTATGTGGCCGTTGTGGCGCAACGAGACAGGGCCTGACTGTAAACGTGTCGTGGCTTCAATTCCCAGTTGTATTATTTATTTTATTTTATTTTCACTACAATAATAATCTTTACCTGCCGTGTTATATGGCAGATATTACGTGAAAATTAATGAATTAGCCATATTCCAATTCCATCATTAGACCAGCTCGATAATTCTTAAATTTTATTATATACTTTGAAGCTCGACGTAATAAAAACAACACGTTATATATATATATATATATTTAAAAAGATTTACGATAAAATATAAGACCACGTGTACCTTAAAGTAATTTACTTTTAACATTTATGTCTGACTATCGTGAATTCGGTTTCCTTTGGGGAAAAGATTTTTTTTCACATAAATATTATAAGAATAATAAACCATTGAAATATATCACAATATTGATAAAAACGTCCACTCCTCATTATTTGTGAAGGGTAAAGACGAGGGTAACAGACGAACGGAGCGATTACTTGGAACATTTCCATCGTGACTGACTGACAATATCAAATATATATTATATAACAATAGAATTGTAACGATTTCCTGTACTTTGACTTTATTTCTACATATGAGTAGAAACTTCAAAGTACATGTAATGTTGTTGTATTTACTGACAATAATATGTGAAATCAAAATTTAAATGTTCTTCATTCAATAAGCCCACAAGCACTTTTGAATCGTCAAGTTAAATAGAAAAACGTCTGCAATATCGTAAAAATTAAATTAATTTATTAAATTCGTGTAAAGTCTTACAAAGAAGCTACTACAGGCGTACAAGGCAGTTTTTCTATTAAAATGCAATGGTCGAACTGTACTTTGATTTGACTGATGGAAACACTTTTTAGAACTAAATTTTGCAAAATGTGTTATATTTATTTGTTTATTATAGATTATTTTCCTTGGCCATATTGATTTTGAGCTTCGGCCAACTATCATTTTCAAATCCTTATTATATATCTTGTTTTATTATTTACCCCAAGACAGTACAGGCGGAAACAGTATCTTAGGACTGGGTTCGGTTACCTCTGTCTATCTGTTACCTGTGCTCTTTGCGGGATACAGCGTGAAGCTATTTAATTTAACATAATTTACTTATTATTTGTGAGAAATGAACCAAAATTTATACCAATTCTAATGATTTTCACCAAAGACACCTTGCGGTCATTGCGGTCGCATTGGTCAGCACGTTTGAGAAAATAATTAATATTTCATAGTAATTGCTGTACCCTATTCTGATATACGAGTATGGAAAGGTTAATAGTGGAATCATGAATCACTGAATTTATATAAAATACCAACGTTTAGTTTACTAATTTATTGATGTTCGTTATTGAGAATACCAATAAGGTTGAGCAGAGAGCAGACATCAGTAAAATTAAGCTGAGGGAACCTAGTGTGACACTGACTTCATTTACCAATTTTCGTGACATTGTGTGTGGAATGTTGAAATTTTATGCACTTTCTCTTGTCGCCATATCCAGAAAGTAAAAAAAAATTATTCCCTCGAGCGAGAATCAAACTAACTGACCCGAATGACGTGTTTACAGTCAGGTTATACTAGAACAGCCTATAAATAAATTCATTATATTATATATATACACGAATAATAATTCAATTTTGTTTCTACCAAATGGGAATCGTATCCACAACCTCCACTTTACAATGGCACTCTTGTTCCCCTGTCGTAAAGACTTTGTATATGTGTTTCTTTTATATAATATGTAAATGAGGCTCTGTAACGCGTACACTTTGCACGCGTGCTCGCCAATAAGAGCGTAACTTAATGAATTGTAAATGTTAAGCAAACATATGTAAAACAAGTGTCAATATTATATTTATTTTTACATTTGCATTCATTTATTACGTCAACATAATTCATAACACTTCAATTTTAATTTCCTTTCACGCGCTTCTAGATTCGATTCTCACTCGGGCGAATGAACAATCTGGATATCTTAGAAATTAGATGGCGTGTGTCCCCTCTGCCTGTGCCTGCCATGGGGGATACACGATGTAAAGCTAAAATGTCATCGGATGGAAGTCATGAAGCTCTTTGCCTATTTTTAATTCTTAGCATTCAATAGAATCAGGAATGAACCTTAAACCGTCGCGAACTTTTCGAATTTTCAACAAGCCCTACGTTAGCATTAAATATTAACATTTTAATTCAAAGTGTTACCACAACGGAAACCATACAGCTATTGCAATACGATAGTCCTGTGGGTATACTTTGTTTTTGGCTTTTAACAGTAAATTCGTCATAATTTTCTTTATACGTAGTAAAGGAAGGAGGTTGTCCATTTTTTTCATATTTTTGTATGATAATCTATTCTAGGTATAAAGCATGTGTACAATTTTTTAATGATTTTATGTTTGCATGTTTGTATACAAATTTCTCAGAAACCATAAGTGATATCGAGGCGAGCTTTTTTGATGTAAATAAAGCATTTTTGAATATAAAGAACGGTCTTTAATCAAAATCAGTTTAGTAGTTTTCGAAATATGGATGTATGAATATCCACGAGTTTTTGCCGAAGATGCTTTATACATTTATGTAGATAAAATATTGGTATATACTTGTACATAGATAATTGACTTGTTTCTTGATCTTCCAGAAGTATAAGTCTCTTTCGTTTAAGAGTTTTGTTTAGATAATTTTATAGGTCGTGAAGTATGTAGATATGTATATAATATAAATATACAGATATTTACGTACATTTTTTTAAAGTATCTAAAAAAGTAGACATCAGCGGTCCTGCCTTATCTCGCATCTCGATTCTCAACCGTAAAGCTTACGCGTCGTTTGATAAGATAGCTCTACGGGAAAAAAATATACAATACATTTCACTTTTCTTTTCACATTTAATTTTATTTTGTCTTTTATCCAGTAATTTTATAGCATTCTTTAATAAAATAAAATATTGTGAAACGAATGTAGTATGGCTTGGTGCTATGGGGCAGTATCCGTTTATCAACGTCACAATTGTGGGTTTTATCCCCGCTCGGGGGAATAACAATTCCTAAGATAAATTATAAATTGATAAGCTAAGGTAAATTAAAAATACACATTTAGATTTTTATATATGAAATTACTTTTGAATGATATTTTTTTTGTATTTTGTATTGTAGATCGAGAGATCGAGAGATCAAAAACTCCTTCAAACAGGAATCGAACCCAATCTTTGTATGTATGAATATCCTATAAGACATATCTGTATAGCGACCACTTCACGTCGTTCGTACTTAGCAAGCTGTAAATCGTAGTTACGTAGGTTGGATCATAAAAATGACATAAGATACCTATTTCCTCCAGCTTTATTTGAACTGAAAGTGTCGAAAGCGATTTTCTAAGATGATATTTTCTTACGATTGTGTACCGAAAATATAAACAACTTCACGATTTTGGCTGCACGTGAAATATACAAACACCGTAGTGACCGAACCCAATCCCTGTCTTGTCACCAGTAAGAGAAAATGAAAATATATTTTTTCTATCAAGTCTTCTTTTTTTACGCTGTCCCGCACATAGCAGCGTGGACAAACGGGACCGGGGACCTAATGTTAAGACAATTCATTTCTCCATATCCTGCCGAACCCTAGAGACATTGTTGCAACCGAGAATATGAAATATCTAATTTCCTTGAGTGAAAACATTTCTTATTAAGAGCCACTCAGTGGCACCTACTGAACTATCACAAGAAAGCTAAA
This sequence comes from Heliconius aoede, assembly GCA_037355905.1. Lineage (NCBI taxonomy): Eukaryota > Metazoa > Arthropoda > Insecta > Lepidoptera > Nymphalidae > Heliconius > Heliconius aoede. Next base: position 127,378 of record JBAIZZ010000229.1, read on the forward strand.
TAAAAAAAACCATTTTAAACTTTTACGGCTCTAAATGTTCTCAAGTTGAAAAAAGTGCATCTCCACTTTCCAAGTTAAGTAACGTCCCATAGTCTACAATCTCAACAATATAAGTTGTTTGACATGGAACTTCAATAAAAAGCCTCTCGTTCTTTTCTTTACTTTTATGGAGGGTAGCTTTCAATATGTACTAACTTGAACTTTTTATAGAGGGCAGAGGCTATCCTGACCATTTGCTTGTGTTTATTTAGTGCGTATAGTATAGAGTATATTATAAACTTTCCTATTTAAGTAATTCTGTTGTGGGAGGCGGCATTAAACGCCGTTCTATACGGTATTATAGTGTAGTATGTATATTTGGTTATACGGTTCGTATAACCAAATAGGGCTAACACAGATAAATATGTTTCATTTAAATAAAAATAAATAAGTGTCCGTAAAAAATTAAAAACTGAACAGGAGTGTTTTAATGGGAACAGAGCGTGCTAACACCAGGTTCCAAAATTCCACTGCCTGCCCTGACATGCAAGGGATGCAGTGTGAAGGTAAGCCTAGGTAAAAAAAAATAAGGCACCAAGTGGAAATCAAAGACAGAACCCATGACTTCGACCTATAGAGCAGAACTTAAAAGCAATCCACAGTCACTATCCAAAAGACCAAGGTTTAAATCCGGCTGAATACAAAATTTATGAACTTACAGAATCTCAATGGAATGACCTATTCAATATAAGTGGTTTACGAGACACGGGACAGGCAGATATCGTTCTGTACTTTATGTCGTATTTACTGCAAATAGAAACTTAGCTTTATAGACTTTTAAATTTAATATTCACGAATATACATGAATTGCGGCCATTGAGGGTTGTGATGTAAGGACAGACGCGGGCGACTGTAAACGCGGCAGATAGTGGGTTCGATTCCCACTCGAAGAAATGAAATATATTCATATCCTCGCTCTGATAACGAGGCAAGTGTGGCGTTAAATTTTCTCCAATACCTATAGAATTCAGTAAAAAATCTTAACACTAGGTTCCCTGGTTCCCTCTGCCTACCCTGTTATGCGTGTTGTTATGAAAGCAGAAATCAGAGTGCCCTACAATTAGCTAAATACATATGTGGTTAATAGATTAATAAAAATATATATTTATATAGAGCACATTGACAAAAAATTGTGATTAGTCTTGTTATCAGATCGAGAAATTCTCAATTATTCATTACCTCAAGTGAAGAACAAGAATCGAACCGTATCCATTACAGTTAGGCTCTGTACCATTGAGCCACTATGGTCACTTATTAAATGCATTAAGACTATTTAATCTTGCATTCTTTCTAGTTTACTCCATTTTATCTTTACTTGTCTACACACAAGCTGGTCTCTCTAACGTGGTAAATTAAAATTCACAGACTTTCCTCACAAAGGAACAGACTTCCCCCTTTGTAGCGGGACCGAGTGTGGGAACTGTGTAATGCAGATTGTTGCGAACTAAAACGATACAGCCAGTTTACCGTTTTCTAGTTACTGGTTGCTGGTTAAACAATATATTTGTTGGTTAACTTTTACTATTTTAATGCCAAACTCAGATATGTTTACTAGCGTTTAAATTATATTGTATTTGATACAAATATTTATTTTTCGGATACAAATTTTCCTTCTTTTTATATTGTAGGTTAGGCAGAAATAATATAGTGTTGAGACACTCTTTTATAAAATAAGGAAGATAACAAATGTAAATTAACATATCTACCGCTTAGGCCATTCATTTTAATTAAATTTTGGTTTTAGTGTCTAAATTTAGACTCTAAATACTTATTTTTCAATTTGAGCAACGACAAAACCTTCTAAGAAAATTTTCGGTTTTCGGAGAGATTAGGAATGAAGATAGTTTATTTACTGGATTCGAAATTTAATTTACACCCAAAGCGTTTTAAAAAACTGCTCGACAGTAGTAGAATACTAAAAAAATTACATATACAATATTCATTCCTTGTTTACTTTGCGTGTCATTAACACAATTAACTATATAGGCTAAATCCCCAGGGCGGTATTTTCATTTGATATGAGACTACTTTAATAGTAAATATATGGAACCCTGTCGTGACGTAAGAAACCAAGCATACGACTACAAATGTGAGGAGTTGTGGGTTCGATTCCCACCCGCGAAAATCGAATATTGAATATTTGATTTTCCTCGCTCTGGTATCGAGGCAATGCGCGGCGTTACCTTAGGATTATGAGGATAACAACGAAAAGTTAAAGAGCATCCTAATGGGAACAGAGTGACTCTTTCATAATACTAGATTTCCAAGCTCCCTCTGTTTACCCTGTTACGTGCGTGATACAGCGTGAAGCTGAAAATATATAGCAATAGCTATGTAGGTATTTGTATTAAGTTGCAAATTCAAAGTTAAATATGTTACATATTTCAAATATAGACCGGAAACACATAACTATTTCCAAACTTATAGACATATATGACGCATTTGTATTTAAATTATTATAAGTCAAACTACTAAATATGTTTATATCTACGTCAGGTTTACGTCACTATTTTAAAATTGCATATCAGTGTGATAACCGCGATAGATAGCTTACCTAACAAGCGGAACTGCACTCGAAATAGGATATCGAACATTTTAAATATCCTGTAGGTATACTATACTACCTAATGTACCCCGACCTGCCACGACGATCGAGCGTTGAGTTCCGGCACTCAACACACAATATCTTGAATCAGATGGAATGGGATAAACGGAATATCTTAACACTGGTTTCCTCTGCCTACCCTACGATATGCGGGACACGGCATGAAGCCAAATAAAATTATAGATTATTTATATACATTGGCACTGTACTATTTAGATAAAAATAAATACTCTTTCGGTTTATCTAGATCGGATTACAGAATTCCTTGAAAGCTTATCTGAGGCTGATGTTGACATTTTATAATAACTTTAGTTTGGTATTGGCAATCCGCACTTTAATATTTTAAAGTACTTCTTCCTTTAGTTTCACACAGTGTCCCGTTCCCGCTATTAAGACACTCCGTTCCCATTAAGACACTTTTGTTCCCATGTTTCCGTTGATTTCTAGATGCACTGTATAGTGACGGAACTCAACTTAAAAGTTTTGTTAGTCATATTTGAGAATAGAACTTAAAACACAGCCTAACATGGTTGGTTGCATATTTATTTAATTGGCAAGTTTCATATAAAATATAAGCTAAGAAAAATTGTAACAATATTCTAAGTTGCTTTTAGCAATCTTCTTAAGTCGTATCTAGTCTACTATTATTTAATTAAAATCTCAAAGAAAATATAATAGCGAAGTTTGTAGCGGAAATTGCTAGTTATAAAGGCTTTTTGTGTCTCTTGAAAAAAATATTTTAATTTCAACCTGTAACGTTCGTCCCTCGTCTATCGTGTTAGCTAACTCTAGGAAACGAACATCCGAAATCTTAAAATATGTTATAAAGTGCTATAGAACGTGCTCAGAGCTTAAACTAGATTGTCTTACTAGATATCTCTGAAGAGTCTCAGGGTTCCTGGTTCCATCATCGGACAAGCTCGACAATGCCATGTAAATGTATTGTATGTAATGTACATTATTTTTTTATTGTATGTAATGCCAACGGAATTTATTACTTTTTAGTTAACTATAATCATCTTAACAATAGTAGTGAATAATAATTCAGGTATAAAAAAATCAGTTTCACGCTTTATCCCGCACACAGCAGGGACTACTCAACACGCAATGCAGAAGGTTCTTAATTGCAACGGATTGACTTAACAGTAGATTCCCAGGTTCCCTCTTGTACGGGTGAAATAAAAAAATGAAACACTTAAATGCTATTAATGGATCTATTTAACACGTCTTACTATAGTCTTGAATAATTATCAAACCACCAACCGTAGTGTGTACTGTTTAATTGCTTTAGGTAAAATATATTTTTTACTTCAACACTTCTAACGACATATTGTTAGGAAATATATAGACGTCAATTTAACATTAATGTTCCACCCGATCTTTAGAATATATTTTAAGGGCCAATTATCTATTGAAATCGTGATAGAAAGACGTTATAATATACCCGCACCACTGTCGTCAACTTTACACTATCCTATACATAGTGTAAACTTTAGTCCGTATAGAACATATCTGTCAATAATATTTTATTTATTCATTTTGGCAATTTTATTAAATACATATTCATATTTTTGAGCAAATTAATTCTTTATATTACTGAAATTGATTCAGTTATACCAGGAAGCAAGCTTAAAGATTTATTGTAAAATAATAGATCGTCTCTTTAAAAAAAATTGTACAAATTACAAATTTGAGCCACCCAATTTGCGATTTAAAAGACAAATTGTCATATGTCTCGCCAGAATATAGTCTGAACAGTATTATGGGTATAATAAAGCGTGAAGCTAAGTTAAGTTAAGAGTAAATATTTTCATTTCTCCGTTCTGGTAACAAGGCAAACCGTTACATTGAGTTTCGTCACTCAATACGCAATGTCTTGAATATGCGCCGGTGCACGTGCACGGAGTGTCGTAACACTGAGTTCCTTCTGCATACCCTGCTATACGTTGAGTGATGCCATTAGACAACTCACAGTACAGAGTTGCCATAGCCAGTTAATAGAATATATAATAAGTGAACAATATGCAGACAGACGCTTTAATTTTGTTTATCCATTTGCTTATCCGTCCCACCGATCAAGCGTAGATGGTTCAAACTAAGCTGCGGATTTTAACGCGGTTTTCACTAAAAGCAATAAGCATGCAAAGTGATTTACAAGGAAGGCTTATGAGATGTCTCATATATAATATTAGAGAAAGCGCCAAGAATATCATAAATTTATAATGCACTGTTGTAAAACCATAACAATTTTAACAACCGTTTTTGGACGATTACTCGCTTTAACTTAACCTTTCTATATAATATATATAGAAAAGTGAAGTAAATATATAGTAGGCACAGACGTTCGTTACTTTATAAGGCCTGAAAATTTATGTGCGGCCTACTTGGGCAGTTATTAGCTAAGATGAAAAAAATTGTAATATATATAACTTTCGTTAAATAATAAAGCTCATTTTTTATATTTCCTTGGGCATAAAATTAGTTAACCGCTACAAATCCCATATAATATATACACTTTAGTGTATTACATTTGTAGGCACTTGTAATTTATTAGAGTCTAGAGGTGTCTGGCAGGAGGTTAAAACTATGCTGAGCTTGTGCTGCACGCTGTTGTAACATTCTGTTGTTCAGTAGTTTTAGTGTGAAACTGGAACAAATATCCATCCTCACAAACTTTCACGTTCACGTTTATAATATTAAATTAAATAAAAATATACTCATAAATCAGCATCACAATGTAGGGTAGGCAGAGGGCACCTCGTATTATAAGACACTACTGGATTATGTCTAGTTAGCTACATTTATTGTACACTAAGTCAAGTCAGATCTCTAAACGTCTGCCTCTTAACACTGTATGTTCTATCTAAATTGAAAATTCCAACACGGCATTTAAAAATAGTTTGTAGAGAACTATTTATTTTTAGATTCTCTAAACGTTCAGAAGAAAGATTTAAAGTGTCAACACTAAGGGCGAGTTTTCCTCGCATTTCCTCCTTATAAGTATACGAAAATTCTTTTTGAAACAGACACGATGCTCATTTAAAATTCTATCGTATGTGTTTTGTATGGGCGCGAGACGTTAAGAATTTTTGCCCTTTCATAGTGCTCAGTGGCCATTTCTGTGATATGTTTTTAGATTTTTACTTCATGTTTTCTGTATTGCTTTAATAGAAAACATTATCTGAAGGTCCATATCATATATGTATGTTACTTTTTGGACACTAATGTAGAGCAGTAGGACAGAGTCTGGCTGCGAAAGCGGTCTTTGTGGATTGAATTCCAACTTTCAATTTCATATTCTGTTACTTTTATGCAATTTTACTTCGTGTATCAGCTTCCTTCATACGTAAGTCAATGTTATTTTAATATATTCAAACTTCTCAAAGCTTAAGCTAGTGTTAATAAATTCAATAATAAGTTTAAATTTAAACTTTATATTAATTACTAGTTTACACCAATTATAAACGGCGATACCGTCATTGTTGAAATGGGATGTCCTTGATTAATTTGTTGACTTGATTATTATGCGTTCAAATTACAAATAAGAGAGTTTAAATTAATTATTTATTATGGACTTACGTAAAAAAAATATTGAAGAAAACATATAAAGTAGCTTTTTGCTTTATAAATAAAAAACGAAATATACCTTATGCTTAGAAAGATACGTTCGTTTTAAATTATATATATATTGTAAAAGCAGAATGCAATTTGTAACAAAATATTCTTGGCGTGTAGATCATTCATTACTTATTATGTGGCTCGTGGTGTATTTTAAATACTGACTCTATTTATAATATATTGAGGCAGTGAGTGAACGGAGTGTCTTATTACAAGGTTCCTTCTGCCTACCCTACAAGATACCCTACTAAGATCAAACTCCCGTCGCTTGTACCGCTACGCCACAACATCTTCAATCTATCTATCGACCCACAAATTAATTAAAAAAAATTAAGTAAATCAATTAAAAGCTGCCTACCTTGGCAAAGTTCAAGACTTTGATTTGAAATTTCAACTCGTCTATTCAATAACTTACTCAATTAACACACGCCACGGCTGTCCCCTTACACCCCCCTCCCCCATTGTCCCCTTTACTTAGTTCAAACTTAAACTAATAAACAAAATAAATATAATAACTCAACCGTGAAAATTTTCAATATTTAGTTTGTATTTACTAATCCAATTGTTTTTGCTCTTTGAAGAATATACTAAAATTTTTATATTGTAGTATGGATATATAATATATTACATATTTAGTTTTGAGGAGAAACTTGCTTATAATAGATGGAGTATAGTTCATATATGCTAGCAATAATAGTAACGTGAAGACAAGGGATTGAGATTTAAAATACTCGTATATGTATTTATCATTTTTTTTGGACTTTGGCAATTTTAAGTTGCCCTAATAATTTTTCGTCCATATTTCAAGATATGTTGCGTGCGGTCCTCAACGCCACACTTTATCTTGTTACCAAAGTGAGAAAATGAAAATCCATTCCCTCGAGAAGAAATTGAAGCAGAAACTATCGCGTTACAGTCACACCCTTGTGCCGCTGTGTCACGACAGCCTTATTTGTATAAATTTTATTTTATTTACAATAACCTAATATGAGTAAACAAATAAATCATATATTGTACAAAATATATTTGTAATATCCTCAGACAACATGGGGTCGTTATTACATGCGATTAGACCCCCTACAGACTATCGTGAAGCAGTAATAATAAGTCTCCCCAGAGGCTTTTATACATTTCGCATGTTATTTAATTTGCATGATGCCGACTGACAGTAAGCAGTAGCAGAAAGTAGCAGATTCGTTTTTCACTCGAGGGTCTCGCTCTGGCAAACAAAGCTCGGCTCAAAAATTTAGCTGAAAAATGGGTAACAGAGTGTTTTAGCACCAGGTTCCCTTTGATTCTATATGATACGAGAAATAATCGTCTATCCATTCCTCTATGTGATAGATATATAATAATAATAAAGCAGATCATACAAAAAGCAGGCTAGAGAGAAGAAATTTGGAACCCTAGTGTAAGACATTCCGTTCCCATTGAGGCATTGTTCCGTTTTTCGCTTTTCTCTGAGTTCCAAAGGATTTACTTGTTGAGAGGTGAAAATCAACGCCGCGCTTTGCCTCGTTACCTGAACCATGAAATAATTTTATATTTATTCAGAGGAAAGAAAATATTAAATGACTACTGTCGCGTTTACAGTCGCACGCTTGACTGGTCTCTATTTGATAATTAATATTTACATTCATATTATGAACTAACAGTTGGGGCATATTACAGAATGATCTACACTTCCCTCGTCATCCTCTTGGTGGTAGGTGCGGTGGTGTGCACACCGGAAGTACCCCAGAACGATCAAATGCAGCAGGACTCTGTTCCAGACCATGCAGCTCTAATGGAGAAAAGATCTCCTCACTACGACTTTGGCTTAGGCAAACGAGCCTATAGCTATGTATCTGAGTACAAGAGGCTTCCAGTTTATAATTTTGGATTGGGGAAAAGGTAATTATAACAAATGTAAATAATAAATAAAAATATCAAAATTTTTATATAAAATTTTGATATTTATAGAAATTATTAAAACAAATGCCACGCGTATCGCTATAAGTTATAATATTCTTCGTAGGTCTCGACCTTACTCTTTCGGTCTTGGCAAACGGTCAGTTGATGAAGAACAAACTGACGACGAATTCCCCAATGACGTTGATCAAGCAGGTTATGCTGAAGTCTTTGATCAGTATGATGATGCACCAGGTACTCTCAATATTTTACAATAAATAAGTTTTCAGTTATTATGGAATTTTGTTTTAGCTACACGCTTTATCTCACATATAACATTGATTACTAAGTATTGGAGCTCAATGCCGCGCTTCGTCTACTAGGAGCGAAAAAAAATAAAAATAAATGAACTATAGTAATTCCCCCAAATAAGGATCGATAAAATATTTTTTAAATATTGGGTTTTAGCTTAGATTTTGATTTATATGTGACGACCAAATTTAAAAATTTCATATTGAGTTACAGTTTCGTATAAATTCCTGTAAAAATATTTTTATAATGAAAAAAATATCATCAGGCAATAACATAAATAAGAATGCATAAACAATGAATGGTAGAATGAATATTCAGTTCAATTTTATTTTTATTTTTTTATATTTCATTCAATTTTATTTTCAAATATTTTTTTTCGAAGAAAAGCTTCGATTCATAGCATTTTAATGTAGTAATTATACTTAAACTTTAGTTATTCTAATAAAATATTTTTTACAAAAAGATTCCATTCCACCATTAATTGTTTTTTACTTTGATTGCCATTTTAAAGCAAATTCAGCAATTTCAAACATCCGAATGACAAAAGGTTTTTAAAATCCCTTTCACAGCAAGAATTAAAGGCCTTTTTCCTTTTGAATATATTCTCGATTTATCATAATTTCCTTTGATGTTAGCACTTCTAATGTAGGTATTCTTACAGGATATGAGAAGCGCGCTCGACCCTACAGTTTCGGTCTCGGAAAACGAATGAATGAAGACGAGAATAATGAGGATAAACGCGCCAGGATGTATGATTTTGGCCTTGGGAAACGGCCTCACCTGTACAACTTCGGCCTAGGCAAACGCGCAAGGAGCTACAATTTCGGTCTAGGCAAACGATTGAGCAGCAAATTCAATTTCGGCCTAGGCAAGCGGGAGAGAGACCTACACAGGTTCAATTTCGGACTCGGCAAAAGATCGGAGATCCCATTCGACGATAACGACAACTACTTCGATGTTTAGGCTATTTATTGGTGTTAATGGAAACTTGTGTGGAATAGTTTATAAAATAATTGTATTATATGTATTTTTAATAATAGTAAGTGTTTTGACATCGTCAGAGATTTCAGGCAGATGAGCGGACTAATGTCATTAATTCCCATATATAGTTGTACATTAATTTGTGAAGATTACAGCAATTTTTCCCATTTAAAATACTTATAGTTGAAATGAAGAGTTCGTTCCACGTGAGTTTTCATGTCACAGAGTTGAATTTAATTTTAATAAAGTTAAACTGGACATGACAATGCGTAATACGTATTTGCTCCAATATTCACATTTTGATGACAATTCCATTTCTTTAGACTTTCTGTGTACATTGTGTTTATTTTGGAAATCATTGTTACTGTAGTATAGAGTGATAAATGTAATTATAACATTATATATGTATAGGTCAATTTGCTTGAATATAATACACATACATACATAGTCGTACAAAATTGGAAATTGTCTTTTATTATTTTGAAATTAAAAATTTAAAAAAATGTGCCAAAAATCCCCAAATTCTGAAAAAATATTAGGTTTTTCTTATTTCCTGTCTTTTTTCTCGAATTTTACCTTTTTAAACGTACTTTCAGGTTTCAATATGTGTACGTTAATGCGATATTTCATAATAACTAAGTAAAAACGTTTTGAAGACTTATTGACACGTTGTTTTGAATATAACCATTAAATATACATAATTATACAAGTAATAGAAATTGCATCATTCTGCCTTTAATTACCACCCACTCCTTGATCCCTTAAGATGGACTTAATTATAGTTTAAGTTTCAATATTTAGATCAGATATATTTCTTAGAAAATTAATTGAAAAATAAGACGCTAGGTTCTCTCTATGTGAAAAAAAAAGCAAGAGTAAACCAGACAAATAAAATATATATACATTATTATTGATTTGTATGTAGAAAGAGAATATAAGGTAAGAATTTGCCAAATCTATTTAAAATATTCAATAAATTAAAAAAACATTAGATTTTATTTAGAATAATCATTGTGTGGTCCTTGTGATTTTTGAATCTGTTTGCATAATAAAGATGATAGGATTTTATACATGAGAATATTTAAAATTATACATAAAATTCGGCATTACATTCTAGCAAACCATTTCCTTCTCATTATCTGTATCTACCACAATAAATACGAATCTGCCTTCCCTGAGGGTGCTACGTGCGGGATAAAGCTAAAAAAAGTTAAGTAATAGATAACTTACTTACTTAACTCTTACTCTTATAAAATCAATTACATTACGATACCTACCTACGTACTATTAGTATTACAGTGTATTTTTATATTGTAAAAATTATTTTTGTAACATCTTTGTAGGAACATACGAGTAAATAGATTGTGAGCGCGCATATAACAATAAGACAGTTATTTAAAGCAATTTTATCGAACCTCGTTCTTTAAAATGGTATATATTTTTAATTTTTAAAGTGATTGAAATAAAACAAATATTAAATGTTAAGGGAAGCTTCGTAAACACAATAGTAGTAGTGGCCTGAGAGCGCTGTTTCTCTATCTATTGCAATTTACTGCAACTGTAAGTATATATAAATATATATAGATTGTCTCAAAATATGCAATATATGGATTGACACTCTTTACAATCTAAGTGTTGGTATTTCCGTAGCGAACTTAACGCTGACGACTTGTAAGACGTAAGAAGAAAATTGTTTTATAACAAACGATCTCAAAATGTCACGTGAAATGCTTTTATACCGACGGACCGTATCCTTTATATGATATTTCATAATATAGAGGCCGATTGTGTCACACTGCGATATTTAAGAGTTACATTCTCACTCGAAGAAGTAGACATATTTGACTGGTTTATTTCGGTAAATTGTGGCACGGAGTTGAGCTCCGTCACCCGACGCACAGTATGTTAAAAAAAGAAAAAGATCAATCTAGAACTATCTAGAATGGCTAACACTGTACTAAGAGAAGTTACTTTTTAAAATATGCAGAAAGTGGAAGACGAAGCCTTAACACTGTCTATCCTGTTATAGAAAAGACAAGTAAAAAATATGTTTTTTATCTTCACCGCTAAAATGAAAGCACTGTCTTAACAAAACCTTAACAAAACCCCGATATTATATGTTTTTACCATTTTATAGCATTATTCCACACTTATGACAGAATATATTTTTCTATAAATATAGAATAATGTTTTTAAATGTTAAAAATATTTAAGTAACAAAAACTCCTCAGTCTCAGTCAGGCAGTGTCTTAACTTCGTGCTAAACGAAAGTGGAAGGTCTTGACACTTGGATATTACTTCCTTAATTTTTTTTTGAGGCAGAGGCCTGGGAACCTTCTTCTTACATTTTGCAAGACACATGTTAGAAATTCAGAAAGTAAGTCGGAAGTATTCATGTCAGAAATATTATAGTTTCCATTTTTGTGGCGTCACGTGAATGGAATCATATTGAGGATAATCTTATTAAAAAATTGTTTATTCACGCAAATACATTTTATTAATTATTTTTTCATCTACGCTACGGAACGAGCCACACAAAGAAAGATTTATAGCCGCACGTGTTGAAAAAATGGTAAAGAATATAAAGATAAATTACTAGAAAAATAATGGACTGACCGAATAATAAGAGGTTAATCGTATCGAACAAACATCAGAAGTGGACGGTAGTTATAAGTAATGTTATGTTACCGTTTAGATGATGAGAGGCATGGATTGCCTGGGACTTGCCACCACAAGTGTTGGCTTCATTTATTTTTCTTAAACGTTGTTGTTATCTACAAGACGAAAAATATATTTAAAAAAAAAAACTAAAATTTAGGGAGAAAAATAAAAAACTAAATTGATATAACTAAAAGAGCCTGATATTATTATTACGCCTATATTCATTCATAGCAAGATTTTCTGAGCCATTTGGTTTGAACGACGGGTCTGACGGACGTCTACCTACGTCTACTTTATAAGTTTAACGATAGAGGGATCCATGTTCACAATATTATATACGTTAGATAATAATAAATATGTAATATGAATGGGGTTTCTGTAAATTATAAATACATTTTTACTTTACTTTCCTATTTCTTTTAGATTTTCGTCACTCAACACGCAATGCTTCCAGGATTTGGTATAAAGTGGAGAACTGAAGTATCTTAATGGTAACAGAGTGTCTTTACACTAGGTTTCCAAGTCTCCCCTCTGCCTATCCCGCTATGTGTGGGAACAGCGTGAAGCTGTCGTGTAAGTAACAAGAAATACCGTTACAAACGGGCAGAAACTGAGGAGAGGACGGTTTTAAAACCAAGTTACATCAGGTTACCTATACAAGATAAAGAGCTAAAAGTTATGTGATGTCGTAAGTATTTAGTACTCAAATAAACTGTTCAAACATTTTTAATGAGAATACCTAAAATGTTTGAATATAGTTAATTCAAGTCGTGAAAATCGTCAAATCTGTTGTCGCTTTTGAAAGATTTAAGCGTACATCAGTGGAAAGCGCTTTGTTTTATAATAAGTAAAGAAGATATAGTGTATCTTACAACACCCAAATATAAACCACAAATATGAGACGTCCCAAAATTCTCTGAGGGATGCTAGACTTGAAACATTGAAGAATTTCGTTGGTGAAATATTGAGAATTTGTAAAGATTTATTTGAAAGATATATTTATCAAAATATTTTAATACAAAATCATGAGTGCTTTAAGTTTGAATCCGACTCTGGCTCTCCTCATAGCTCTGGTAACAAGACGGAGCCCATCGTCAATATCTATATTTTATTTTAAAACTTCATTTTTAATTAATTTTCAAATAATTGGTCCGCAATTTCGCATTGAACAATTCGAAAATCATTCCTAAGATTAACACTTTCGACCAAACAAACTATCTAGTTTGATAATAATGATACATTAGCATAAATATCACGGAACCGAGTCTTAAGACCAGTTTCCCAGGTTCCCTCAGCCTACGCTTGCTTTGTGCAGAATACAGCATGAACTGTAATAAAAATCTGTAATAAAAATAATAATAATAAAGAAAATCTTAGCAATGTTTCTTTTAAGTTTTCGTTCGCGGTCCTCAGAGAAAAACCATATCTCAAATTGACGCTATTTGTTATCTCGAGTGGGGACTCGAGATGTTGTGAGCACTTGAGTGGCACAGTTCACATTATTAGGTGATTTATACATTTACCTTAGAAAATATTGTGTGTGAAGCTTATGTTTTATCACCTTTATCTATCTACATATAATAATAGTTGTAATTCTATTAATATTATTATAAGACCAGTCGGTGCGCAGGCACAATGTGCGACTGTAGACGCCATAGGTTATGGGTTCGATGCCCACTCGATAATATGAAATTTTTAATATTTTTATTTTGAACTCTGAGAAGAGAGGAGTTCAGAATTGTCTTCACGGTCCCCCGTGAACACAATTCTGTGATTGGGGACAGGTTCCTTCTGGTTACCTTGATATGTGCTTGATACAGTCTGAATGCTATATTAAGACTATTTATAGCATTATCTTAAGTTAATAAAGTCTAAGGTTCATCCATACGTAGAGGACTCTTTATTTCGAGACTTTTAAGACTACACACTGCACAGTTGAAACTTGGTAGCTTCATATACGTATTGTATAATAATTATGCTTAAAAAATATAGATATTCATCCCGATAATGTATGTCCCTAAAATAAAATACAATTTAATATTGATAAATGTTCATCGCATCGAAACTATCGGTCTATGAATATGTGATTGTGGATGACAAAAGAAGCACTATCTTAAGAAAATTACAAAGTTTTGTTAAAGGAACGCCATCTCGGTCACCCGACTCGACGAGCTCTACAGTTCAGTGAATGAAGTCCCTTTGTAAGATCTGATGAAATATTTTAAATATAGATAGTTATAGAGAAGAAATCTGCAAGCAGAAAAAAGTTTTTTATACGTTAAACACAAGTTTGTCTATTTCATTAAAATATATTATAATTTCACGCTGTATCCCACACACAGTCGGGTAGACAGATAAAACCTAGTGTTAGAACTTTCCGTCGAATTCTGGAGGCATTGCGTGTTGAGTAGCGGAACTCAACGCCGAGCTTTCCCTTGACACCAGAGTGAAGAAATGAAAATTTAAATATTTTAATATCTATTCAAAACTAAGGCAAAATCGTTGAAAACGATTTCGCTTATTACAACCAAATGCAACAAACGTGTCAAAGTGCAGCGTGACACTGCGTGTAGGCAGTGTGCGCGTGTCAAACCTGAGTATAATTATATCAGTGGCAGCTCAGCGTGCGTTTCCAATTTAACGTCGACTTAAAAAATATTAAAAAAGTATAGATTTTAAAAATCTATTTAGAATTTTATAATCTATATTTTTACTTTAGATATGTTAGTGTTGTATTTTTGGCAAGAGACATTCTTCTAAAAAACTTTAATAATACTCGAGTGTACGTAAGCTTACCGTATACCGTATATTTAGTTTACGTTACCGTAGCGCTATTTTTTTTATGAGAGAGGACAAGGCAAACCAGAGGAGCTAAGTGCAATACCAGAGGAGCTAAAGGTACGTTGCCGGCCGACACTGCAGGTGGAGATAGATGCGCTTTTTGAAGGAACCCATAATTTACCTCATATATTCAAAATCATAAACTTTTCCTTTTCTTAACAATATTTAACCTAACAATACGTCCAAGCGCTCTAACTACAATTTTACTTTGGTACCTACACGCGTATGGTAATATTGATTTAACACGATTTCATAGTAAAGCTTAATTGGCGAGAGTGCCGGCGCGTGTAATCCTAGAGGCGATCCTGTAAATTCTACAACAACTACGTTACATCGTGACCATTTGCTATTTTGTAGGTAGTTTTTCGTAGAATTATTATATATAGATAGTCGTGGCAGCTTTAAACGAGACTAGTTATGGGTTCGATTCCCCGTCGTCTGAATAAGAAATAAATCTCATCTCAAAATACAGTTTTTTAGATTATGTAAAAAAATTAAAATTTCTAATGTTTTTTATAAGAAAAAAATATTTACATAAATATATATTTATAACAAGAACTAGACATATTATACTTTTAATATACATAAAAACTTAACATAAATACAATATGTACTGTACTATTTCACCATAACGGTTTCCGTGGGTCACGTCGTACTTGGTAGAGTGGGAACTCTACATCTATATAGAGCCTATTTGTCATCGTTTTGAAACACGAGTGTCGGGTGTAGTTTATTTGAGTGCTCTCACAACAACATAAGATTACTATATTCATATTTGCGAGTGATGTTTCGTATGGATATATACGCGACTAAATTCCACGTGCAGCTTCTGCCATGTGGTGAAAATAGAAATCAGACTCTAACTCTCTTGTATGACACACAATGTTTAAACTGCTCAAGGCACCTTTGATTTGACCTTCAAATATACATACCAGGGTTAAGACACTTTTTAAGGTAAAGATTTTCGACGACCTCTGGAGGTTTACAGTCGCAAGCTTCCGATCTAAACTAAACTAGCTTTAAGTTCATCAGGTATATAATATAGTAATATATGTTAAATTTCTAATTCAAAATATTGTTTATTCATGTTAACTATTATAATGTCGGTTCGGAAGGCAGTTCTGCTGAGAAGAGCCGGCAAGAAACTTAACAGTTGCTTATTTCAATGTCAATGGCATAATTTAATTATTATACGAACTGCCAGCTATCCTGCATGACATAACGTCTATGTCCGCTATTTGGATGTGTGGATAATTTCGAGCTCGGCTTAATTGTCTCCCAATCCGCCTCCATCGAGATAGACACATCCTGTCACTTCTTTTTAAAATCCTTAATTATTAAAATTTCCCCTCTTATCTTCGCTCCCGGTTTCGTTTACATCCCTCTCCTACACGCTCTAGGCGGTCTTGTCATACCGACACTTGAAACACCAATGGGTAGAAAAGTCCTTTTATAATTTCGTTTAAGTCCCAATCACTCTGAACAAAAGCTGCTCAACCTGTGGGCAGTGTGTTGAGCACCTTAGGGACCCAATTATTGTGAATATTACATTAAATATGAACGCTATAACGGATAATCTCTTAATAGCCAGCACAGCCTTGTTTAATGCCTAACGAGGTAAACAAGCGCATTCCTTGCATTACAGCCGCTCGTTAAAACGTATAGCACTGCATGCATTATTACAACTATAATAAGAAGAAAGGTATAATTTAAAAGTATATTTTTTATTATATTTTTAAAAAATTGTGATACCAGTCGTGGCGCAGAAGCACAAGCGTGTGGCTTAAAGCGCGACAGGTTGACCCGATTCATACCAGATACAAGTTATTTAATATTCTCATTTCTTCGCTCTGATGTCAAAGCTATTTTCCTCGATAAATAGTCTTATTTATATAAAACAAAATTATATTTCCAAGTCGAACCAACAGTTTCTGAGAATGCAGTCAACCAAACAAATTCGTAGTTCATAATTTATCATATTACTATATATTTTTACGGTATAGGAGCAACTTTAACTAAATTACCTTAATAAGGGTTAGATTCAATCAATCAATAGTAAAAAGAAAAAGAAGATAATAGTAACCCTCTTGGAGTGCATCCGTCACCAGCAGTATACTCAGGACTTCCTATCTCAATAGACACCAAATTAGAAGTACTTTTATTGCCTATTCACATAGCAAAGTAAAAAAGAGTGATTCAACTTTTGTTGCGAAATGTATAAAATTCATATAAAATCTATACGAGTTTTCAGTTTCTGTACAAATATTGCCACGTTTAAATGTACCTATGTACGTTGAAAATGATTTTCATGCGACAAATGGAGGGGACGTTTGAAAATTTACTTTGAACCGCAGATAAAGTAATTAAAAACACGTAGTTTTCCACGTTCGGTACACATTTTATAACGATGTATCTTTTTCCCACAATTCATTCGATATGGGAACATTTTGTCACTTTTATAAGAAATTGTTTATATTTTAAAATAATATTTACAAAGTTTATAGAAGTGGAGTTTACATCCTACTTATTATTATTATTTCTATACTATTTTATGAATATATGTAGTAAAAGAAAAGTTAAATTTTATTAAAAATATATTTTTTAAGAAAAGAATAAGATATTTAAATTTAAAATAATTGAAAAACAACAACCTGTCATCTCGGTATAATGACAGCGTGACACAGGACATCTCCCTCCATTGTACTAATTAATTGTTTATTACCAACAAGACGCCCTTTGTGTTCTCTTTGTGACTTTTCATTTGTTTTTTAACTTATAACTGCATTAAGTGACACTTAGCTTGTGCCCTAGTGGTGCAGTTCGAGTATAAATATAAAAATAACGTAGATATTTACGTATTTCTTCTGTTTTTTCTACTATTTTTAGCTATTTCCTCTGCATTTTTAGTCAGTCAGTTATCGTTAGTCAGTCAGTAAACGCTAGTCGTGGATTCGAATCTCACTGGGTGAAATTAATTATTTTATTTCCTTGGTCTAGTAATGTCTAAACGAAATGTCTTAACCCTAGAATTTCTCTACCTACTCTGCTACATACAGTATTTGTTATGTAATTTACAACCAAAGTTATTTAATAGTGAATTTCTTTCCCCCTTGAATAGACAAACTTTGTGGAGTACTTCTCATGGAGCACGCTGGACAGCTAACATTTGTAACAATCTTGTTAAAAATTCGCCATAGAATAAACTTAGTTGAGTTGGCTGTTGAGCACTTGGGCATATTCCTGAGGAGGACATACTCGTAAGTACATAAGTGACTTTGTACCTATGATATTTGTATACTATTTTATCTTCACGCTGTATCCCATAGATAGCAGGGTTGACAGAAAGAACCTGGGAACCAAGTGTTAAGTCTTCGTTCCCATTAAAACACTTACGTTCCCTATTTTCTGGTGAATTCTAGAGGCTTTGCTTGTTGAGTGGCGGAACTCAACGTCACGCTTTGCCTTTCTGGCGTAGCGGCACATGGGTGTGACTCCTCCAGCGTGAAGCTAATTTTATGTCCATTATACATAACAACTCATTAAAACCCGGCACGTGGGAAACGACGTCATTTTTTATTCTAAACACACGAATAATATTTAAGTTGTGGAACTAATTTAAGTACAGATCTTAAAGTGAAATCAGAACTAATCTGTTTGTGCGGCTTGTAGTTATTTCGGGAGTCTACGAAATGTTTTGTTTTACGGTTTTCGGAAATTAATCAAAAGAAGTCGTAAAAGCAGAGTTGAGTTTAATTACACTTGGCATTAATGTACTTTTGTTGTTGATACCCTCATTTGTGTTTAAGTCCATCGAAAAGGAAGTGCGACGTGCCACTGTACCTACAGACTACACTTGGAGTTCGATTCCCACATTATAATTTAATTATTTAGTAAATTTATTTATTTACTCAGTAAATTATTTTAGTAAATTTTACATTAACGAAATAAATTTTACAAATTTTACACGACGGCATAAGCTAAGCATAACTATAATGTTTCAATAAAGTAAAACAACTTAATAATAAATATAATATATATATATATTTTTAATTCTTCAGAGACATGACAACAATATAATAATTTATAAATTAAGAATAAATAATATCATATAAATGTGATGTGTTGGTGACCGTTGTCGTCACTATGTAATGGTGGACTACTGTTACTCTATTTTCCGATTTCAGGCAAATTTGCTTCTGAAAAAAAAAAACAAAATATTTGAATAAAACCAAATTATTTCATTTGTCACTGAAAGTAATATTTTTTTCCAGCTCAACGCTGTACCCTGCACACAAGAGATAGAGGGAACATAGGAACCCTATGTTAAAACAAGTTTTCTAGGTAATTATTTTCACTCTTGAACATTTTTTTATAAGATTATAGGTAATTTTATAATAGTATTTTAACACTAGGATCTCAATTTGATTTATAGTTCGTCTTTCCAGTGCATTTCTACCGCCAAACTCAATATACTATATTCTGAAACATTAACTGAAAGTGAAGAGAAAGTGTCACAAATTCAAGTTTTCTTTTTGTATCATTCTATATACTATTCGATATACAGAGTGAAGCTAAAAAAGATACAAAATATTTACTTATCGAAGCAAACCGGTGGCTCCTTCATCTCTTCCTTGCTGGGATACTCGCATTTAGTTTCCGGAAAGCCGAGCAATTCAGCCAGTAAATTTATATCTTCATAAGTAGGTCGAGCTCGAAGTATCTGATTTTAAATTAATTAAAAAAAGTAAATTTTATATTCTTATAGATACGCTATGTTTATGGCAGATAAGTTGACGCCATGGTTGCGGGTTCGATTCACACAGTTGGTTCCGCCACTCAACACGCAATGCCTCCAGAATACGGCGGAAAGGGGCGAACGGAGGGTCTTAAGACCGGGTTCGTTGCTGTATGGGTGGTACAGCGTGACGCTGAGAGAAAGAGAATACAATAACACTATACTCAAAATTATTTTCTTATTAAAAAAACTATTTTATATATAAATTATAAGACACACTAACTTCAGTAGTGACTTCATATCTGTCGTCGATGGGCGGCATGTTCCAGAACAGGATGCCCACCACCGTTTCGTCGCGCAGGTAGAACAGCATTCCGCGCTTATATCGGTTTTGGTACTCGTCTGATCTGTTTAAATTTTTTTAAAGTGTTACTTACCACACTTATATGCAAGATAGCATAAAGTTAAAAGTAAAGTACTTTTTATAGCAGGGTCTATCCCCGTCCCCCGCAGCAGGTGCCTGCGGCTTCGGGTCTTCATTGCACGGCTTGAATAAACCCACCGTCGGCATACACGCTCCTATCTCACCGACACCCTGCAGTTTAAGATTTATTTGAAATAAAATAATAAAAGATAATATTACAGCTAAGTTAAAAGATACTGAAGTATATAACTAAAATAGGAAATAAATCCATTATTTGCTGTCAGTATTTTTTTTAATTAGATCCACTCACTTCCAGCATTAAATAATTAAATAGTCGGATGTGCAACTGCTTCGTTTTAAATATATATTGTTATCTAACATCACTCATTGCCATTAATATAAATCATTATTTCAAGCAATATAGTCAACTAACAAAAACATCATTCTTACATAGCTCTCAAAGAAATAAATTACAATAAACAAAGATTATAAAAAAACACACTATGTCTAACCTCCATATCCAAAGCCTCCCCTAAAACCAGTTTAAAATGGGGCTCCATGTTGCAAGGTATCCAGAAACCGGTCATGTTGGCGCCCGCGATGTGGCCCTGCTCCTGCGCGTTGCCGTAGTGCGCCAGACGCAGCCGAGTGCCCTTCCACTGCGAGTAGAAGCTCGCTGCGTCTCCTGCCTTTTTAAATTTAATTTTTCAAGTATTATAATTATGAAAGCTAGACAAAGAGAACTTATTTGTACTTTTTGCTTAACTTGGAGATGTATGGGTGGCGGAACTTTACGCAGCGCTTTGCTTAACTATATCAAGAAAAGTATTCAAGTTAAACATTTGTAATACATGTACATAATATGTATACATTTCATGAAGAGAGTGAAAAGATGACGTCAAATAGACAGTCGAGTAGACACAGTTTTTTGGGTCCAGCCGTAACTACTTACCACATACAAATGAGTCCTAGCTTCCAATTCACTGTTGACCAAGTAACCACCATTCACAGGATCTAATTCCAGGAATGATTCTTCCGCCATTTCCACACGAGGTTCCGTACCAATGGCAACGAACACCTACATACACAGCAACATTGACTGACATGAATCACATAAAGAAGCACTTTTAAAAAAATATATAAATAATAAAAAAAGAGATTTATTTTTAGCGACAAATTTGAAACACAATGTGGAATTTCATTGTAGGCACGTATACTCAGAAATTGTTAATAACGAAGCTTATGAGGTGAGCTTCGATAACCGCGACATACTCGTAGCTTTACAGGTTATTATACTAGAAAATTATTTTTGATTATAGTATTAACAAATCTTATAGAATGTAGATAAATTTTATATGAAATTTTAATACATTTTTTTGTTAACAAAATTCTCTATTAATATAGGAAGAATGAGTGTTAAGTCCACTCCCTTTTTGGAAAATGGGATCTAGCTTAGAGAAATTCCCATTGCTTCCAATCGCCATTGTATTTAGCGACGGAACCCAACGTCAACGCCGTAATAATAAATTAATAAATTAATTTTAAATTTTAAATTATCAATAAATTAAAATATTATTTATAATAAAAATATCCCAAAGTGGAGTACAGACGTGGCGCAGGAGCACAAAGTGTGCTGCTGCTGGGTTCGATCCCCACTCGAAGAGAGAAAATATTTATTTGACGTTCCACCACTCAACACGAAATGCCTACAGGAGGTTCCTTCTGCCCACCCTACTGTGTGGAGAATACAGAGTGAAGCTAATTTAATTTGATTTGTATATCCCAAAGTGGAAATCGTAACTGCATCAAACAATTAACGTGCTTACACTTTACCATTGCACTACAATAGCCTCATATGACTTTTGTATTTGCTTTTCTTTCACGCAGTGTGTCCGCACGCAGTGTGTATATATAGCAGGAAAGGTAGAGAATCTAGTGTTAAGACCCTCCGTTTCCTCATTCGAGACGAAAATGAAATAAGATTCGAAGTTAAATAATTACTTACATAATCTGTGACGAGGGATGATCCGTTGGACAATGTCAGTTCAAGTCGACCGTCGGGGGTTTCAAACGCATCATGTATTTGAGCTAAATATAGTTCGAAACGATTTTATTTTAAAAAATATGTTCACGTATTAAATACTTTTGAATTTTATTTTATTAAAAAGTTGGTCATTAAAATTTGGCGAAATTAGTGAAAAATGGAAATGCCTTAAGCGGAATGGAGTATTCCCAGGTTGTATCCACCTCCACCTACACTGCTATGTGCAGAATACAGCTTAAAACAATAAACACTGGTTTTATTTTTAAAAATATCTGCCTTCTGTTATAAAAATATCCTTTTCGCGTGAAGAGAATGAAGTGTTAAAACAGTCGATTAAATATTTGTTGCTTCAAGCGATTTGAACTCACGACCTCTATTCACATTTAAGCAACTTGTTAAATTAACTAGTAAGCTGTTCAATATAATACCTCAATACATATTAAAAAATCTATTGTCAATATTTCTACACAACTCACTTCTCGGAACAACAGTTACTCCTTCAGCTTTAATTTTCTCAGAGGCCCATTCTCCAATATATTCAGGCAAAATTCCGGCCATTATACCTTTATCCTTTATCATATGAACTATTTGAATAGGTTCCTCGTCGTCTTCACGTTCGGTCTGTTTATCTATTCAATAATATTTTTTTATCGATTTTTTATACAAATGGTTAAAAGTGGTATTGAATACGAAGAGAACAACATAATGTCAAAAAAGCCCGCTCGACATTGAGGTGAATTCAAGACATTCGGTGGAGGGAATCACCGGAAAATGAAATAACTAATTAAGGTGGCATATTGTTTCATGGCGCTGTATTTTATCTACTTATTTATAAAAACCTATATCATAATTATTAATATACTTTAATTAAAGGAACTACAATTACTGTTTCCATATTTACACGTGATACTTATGAGTCATGGTCATGATTTTTTTTAATTCATTCTTTATCCCGCATAAAAGAGAATAGGCAGAGATAGGCTTTCAGTCTAAATCATTATACAATAATAAAGGAAATCATACTCATTCTTCCCAAATACCAAGCTAATTCACAGCCCAAAAAACCTCCACCAACTATGACGACGTGCTTTGATGCCTTGACTTGTCTATAAGCGATCTCTAGGTCTCGTATAGTTCGTAGAGTACACACTTTTTCTCGAACTGGTTTTGGAGCTGATCTGAATATGCTTAAATTTTTTGCTTTTGCTCCTAAAATTATTAAAAAAACGAAAAAATATAAACAAGAGTTTATCAAGACTGAAGAACATATTATAATAATAACTAAATGAAAAGTCGTTCTACTTCATCTTCTAATCCTTGTTACTGCAAAGACTTCCTACCCATGTACTATTTAAAATGAAATTGAAATAGCTCGAATGCTTGTCCCGTGTATTGTTATTTGGTATATCAATATGATATCCATTCACAAGCTACTTAAACACTTACCAGGTGCAATCAGACATCTTTCATAATATATGGGCTGTTCCCCACACAATGTTCTCACCCAAGCCACGTGGTCGTCAGCATCGACCCTGCTGACGCACCAACCCTTAGCCATAGACAATGCTGGGCCTATCTTCTTGCGGTAAAACTTAACTGGATCCATGAATTGTGAACATTCCGCTAAATACATGCTGAAATCGTAATAATTAGAAAGAATTTTATGTAGATCATAAATTAAAATATTTAAGTCGATCTGGGGCACTAATAAATGTATTTTTAGAACCAAAACTAATTTGAATATATTTAGAACATTCGCGTCCGTAATAAAAAATTCCGATGCATAAAATTATAATTCTTTAAAAACTATAATGTAAATATAACACTAATTTGACCCACACAAAGCTGGCCAATTATAATAATAAAAATACCTTCACTACTTACGTATGCCGCTTTCCATCTTCAATATAATTTAATTTAGGAAAATCTGGAGGCTCAGGGTTCCACCACATATGTTTCGACATAGGTGGTTGCATGTATGGCAAGATATCTTCCCTGCTGATGAAAAATACCTGAAAATACAATTCATTCAATTCATTTCCCAAAATTAATTTAACGTATGTCAATCCTCAGTAGTCTTTACACTTTTGTAAGAATGCCACAAACCAAAGAAAAACACAAATCATAATTTATTAAGTTATCAAAGCAAACTAAAAAACATCACCTTGGCAGTCTTATCATGTTCCGCGATAGCTCTATAAGCTGCCCAGCCAGCGGCGCCTGCGCCTATTATTAAATACTGAACACACGCCGGTAGATCCTTGCTATGGTACGGATATTTCACCTTACGACGAGGACGCCCTAAAATGAAAACAATTCCTCATTTGTAAGACAAAATACGGAGTTGAATTCGTATTTCACGTTTTTATTCGTAAGTCTCTGTGAGAGGTACTTACGTACATTGTAAAATAAAGATATTTTTTAATATTTTCAACTTACATTTAACTACGTTTTCACCAAGTTTTTTTTGCAATTCATTCCACAAGTACCATTTATAAAGCTGAAAAGTCAATTATTATGAAAGTTAACAATTAATATGACTCCTCTAAGTACTAATTTTTCATGAATCAGAGTAAGTCATTACTTACCAACCCCATAACACCAAAAAATGAAGCTAATGACCAGACGTATATCCAGGGGAAGGGTGGTGGCGGGGGAGGAGGACATGGTGGGGGATCTGGTACTGGCTTTACGGAGCACGGACCCTTTGTCCGTGCGCAATCAATCATAGGCTGAAATTATTTTAATTTGGACGTTATTTGTGAACATATCGATTATTTATTTTATTTAAAAAAAACTGCTTACAATATCATAATTTTTAGTATTATCGATTTTAACTTTAAATTATCATATATATAAAATAAAAAGATATCATTGGGAAAGCAATTTATTTTAAAACTCTTAACATTTTTTTTGAGTTCACGTAATCAAAATCAGAGCCCGCTTATGTGAATTGTTTCTGAGTGTCATCATTTCTATGTATCTCTATTTTTCCGAGATCTTCCTTTTCTGCTTGTTCTAAAAGTGCAAGTCTGTCGAGAGGTTTCCAAGGTTCGTGAAACGCATATTTATATTTCTGCCTTCCGTGATAACCAAGCTTTCGTAATGGTTCACGTATATCATCTGGATTTAATAGTTGCCTTGGTTTCTCGTTCCAATAATTGGGATGACTCTTGGATGATTTGTGGAATAAGCCCTGCATTTTAGTATACGGGGCTTCAAAGTTTATTTGTGGATTGTTAAACAGCTCCCTGGAATCTTCGCTTAGTACCTCCTGCCAAAAAATTATTTGTATAGCATACTATTCTTAATGCGGTAATTTAAGTGCGTTTGACGAAATCTCTTTCAATTTCATTTAGATGGTATGGAAATAAAAATTCCTTACCAACCTCTCAAAAACTAGACATCCAATGTCTTCCTACACCAATTATCGACGTCTCGCCTTCTCCTTTATCTGGTCTAGATTTACGTCTACCAAATAGGCTTTTAAGATAGTCAAACAACCCAGGACTTTCATGATGCTCTTCCTTCTCGCACTGTTCCTCAGAGCCTTGGGGACATTGTTGACCTGGATACTGATGACCGTGGCTTTGTTGGTAATTGTGCTCGTGACCTCCAGGCTGGTGCATGGTGAACACCACTCCAGTCCACTGAATGAAATGAACAAAGCACAAGCTGGATTTCATTACACATTTGAATACGGGCTCTGATTTCGTCTAACGCACTTTTAATAAACTCGGAAATTATATTTTTGGAATAAAGGAAATTAAAATCATTTGCTTTTTTCATATTTATAGTTTTAAAAGAGCATTGTAATCTACTGAAAAACTATACCTTAGCGTTACTGGGAGGTAGAGGAGGAACTACAACGTCTGGAACTTTTATTCTATAAGGATCATAATTAGGAGGTTGAGGCTCTCTGGGACATTCTACGCGCCAAGCAGGGGGAGGTGGATCATTCTTAGGCCACGGTTCTACCTTCTTTCCTTCAGTTTGTTGTACACCTTTGCAGTCACCGTCTTTTGAATAATTTCGTGATGATCCTAAAAAATTATGCGATTAAGGTTTATAACAACTTTCTATGGATCAAGTAAGAGATACTTATCACTGTAAGCCTAAATGTTCGACGTACAGAATAAATAAATAATATTCTCTTGCTTCTGACCGTTTTGTGATAAGGAAGTTTCGCTAAGACTTTATTAAACAAGAGCTATTGTCGTTCTTAGTTTAAGTAAAGGCGTTCTGATCGTGCCAGTAGAGCACTATTCACTTCACCAATGTAACAAACAAGCCAATAGCAAAGTTATTACGACCGCATTAGGATTTGACATGGAGTCAGTAATGGATATAAAAAACGTGGATTGTTATACATACATATACCAATACTAGTACACACTTACCTAAAACAGTTGAAATTTCCAAAATACCATTGTTACATATCACATGAGGATTTATACGCCGAATAGGATTACAGTAACGGAACGGACAACCCAACATTTTATTAAAAAATATTTAATTTGCACTAAAAATTTAATTAATCTTTATATTTTATTTGTATGTTATTTTGCTAAAAGTTTGAAATTTTGACATTTTGAGGTTCCAGGCATTAATTAAAAATTCGAATAATAGGAGTGTCAAATAGGTATTTTTTTTAATGGTTTTCATAAGCCAAAGAGTTTCTATTAGAAGATTAGTAGAAGATGAGCCTTTTTAAATTATTAACGGCATTTTGTTCCCACTGACTGAGGCACGCACAGCCACAACCGCTGATGAAAAAAACGTGAAATTTGTTTATTTTCATAATGTGAACACCTAGTAAGAAAGGATTTTGAAAAACTTTAACCCTAAAAGAATGAAAATTTGTATGGAAAAATCTTTAAATCACCACCGATCTTTATAAAACTTAAAATTCAGACACACACAGTCAAAAATATTTAATTGTAAACATATTTCACGGTTTTATAGATTCTACCCTAAAAAATAATTTCAAAATAATTTCAAATTTCAAAATAATATTGAAAATAATTTCAAAAATATATTTAATAAATAATGGTCGGCTAGTTATTTCTAAGGCTGGATAGAGATACCAGTTATAAAACGAATTTAACACCAAGACTGAAGCATGAAACGCCAAAAAGCCAAAAAAAAAGAAAAGTCAATAATAACGAAAATATTGAATCAATTTTATTTTGTACAAAACAACTCAAACCGATTCTATAGTTACGTTTACACACATCACTTAATACTTAATATAGTATATGTACAATTATATTGGAATTTACACTATAATGGTTCTTAACACAAATTCTGCCACAATAAAGAGTAAAAAAAGAAGGACGCGAAGAATGAATATTGAAAATATTTTTTTCATTTCTAATGCAGATCAATATTATTAAAAACACTATGAAAACACAATATTATATTAATAATTAATTTGAAATTCCTATTATTTTATAATTTATATAACAATAATTAATAATATGAAAAACATTCTTTTTTATCTTTTTAATCATTTTTACTCATCAAGAATCAAATGGATAATATTAAAATAATCAATAAGCAAAATTTATACATTTTTCTTAAAATGAAAGAATTAAACTTGTACAGAATATATATCTTGACCACTTTAAAAGATAGCCAGTTTTAACTACTATATAAAAGCCCAAGAGAATTAAAACAAAAAAGAGTTTGCCATTTGTAATTGTTTTTTTAAACAAAATAAATGCAGAAAAATATATCGTTCTAAAATAAAACGTCATTTGTTAAGAATTATGTAAACATACACTAACCTATATGAGCGGCAACTCATTCGCAAAATCAAATCGTGGTATTGGCGGTAGAGTTCAATTGCGTTGTTTAGGTTTATTAAAGAAAATAGACTATTGCGTAAAAAAGAACGAGATATCCTTTTTTCGCTCGAATATGATTTTATAAATTAAAAATGGCAGATCGGTAACGTTTAGTAGTTTACGCAACACGTTAGTGGTATGCTATTCGTGACTGCCTGACGCGTATTACAGTATGGATACGCGTCGTGGATAAAAATCATGAAATGAAAATAATAATCTTACGTTTAAACTGTCAACCAATCTTGCTCTTGCTTTAATTCTCTGTAATATTTTAATCTATATGTTGAACCCGTAAAAGAAGTGCAGTCACTACCACCCGGTATAAACTTATTTAATATTTGAAAAAAAAAGCACATTTATATACTCTATTGAAATCATATAAAAAAGTAAGTATTCTACATAATGTTATAGAATAGGCTACTTGACTCATCTAAAGTATATTATATGTTTAACATTAAATGTAACATGTTTAATGTGTAAAATTATCGTTTACAATTTGTTTTCAGAGCGTAGACAATTTGGAAACTCGATAAGACAGATTTTTGTGTTTTTGTGGTCAAGTTACCTTTAATGTATAATACAGTAGTAGTCTGTATGTTAGTATCCTATGTACTGCAGAAATTACAATTTAGATTTAGAAAGTTCAAAATGTTAGAAATATTTTTCTTTGTGTGGAATCTGTTATATATATTGTATTATATATTATACACGATAGAACATAGTCATTTTACAGTCTTAAACAAATACAGGCAAGATATTAACATTTTCAAGTTTTACTTAAGCAATAAATAAAATAATTCCATATACATTTCATAAAATAATACACACTTTTCGTTTTAATAATGTATATTTTAAAGTATTTATTAGTTTTAATTAGAAAAGAAGGCGTCATCATTGTATTTCTTCTGGGATCGTTAATTAATTTACATTTATTTACACAAAACTTATTTAGTGACGAGAATAAGACGAGAAAATAATAATTTTTAATTATATTAACATTTTTTTTATTGTATGAATAAATAAACACATTTTAATGTAACATAACTATGCTCTTACAAATAATAATAACATTTATAATTATTAGTGAAAATGACAATTTCTTTTATGTAACATATAGTTATAATACATTAATTGGTGGAATATTATATAAGTCTAATTAATTAGTCCTAATATCGTTACATAAAATTTAACTATCATTTATTATATAACACTCACTTCACAATATTAATAATTATATACCAAACTAAACATAACAGAAATAGATGTAATCTAAACTATTAATGTAAAAAAGGAAGTGTAATTATAAAACACTATATACTTTATATACAAAAAGTAGTGTCAAAGTTATAACTACTAAATTACTTATGCTATTCATAAATTATGTCGTGTCACTATTTTCCATTATTATATTAGGGGTCAAAATTAATATTTTTTCACATTAAATCATGAAAATAATCATAATTAGGATTCATACAAAAACACACACATTATTTTTTCATATTAAACTTGTATTCATATTAAACTATGAATACAACTATTTTTTACAATAACTCCAACTCCAACATTAACAAAAACTCCAAAAAGATAATTTATATAAAAAAAACCTTTATATAAAGAAGTTTTAAAATAACATCTCACATACTTTCTTGCAACGAATCAGTTTCATTGAATTGATAGAGTTTAAAGTTGTCTGACCCTTTTGGGTCGGTTGTGCCCTATTCGAGTCCAAAAAGCCAGTTTATTCCTTGCGCCAGGAAAAGCACTAGCGGCTGCCAGGCAACCACCCACCTTATCCAGTCTAATAGTTGTCCATACAGAATGTGTGGTCTATCCCAGCTGGTGCATTTGTTAAGAAAATATTTGTATATTTTGGTTAGAATAATGCTTCAAACTGTATCAAGTGTAGTAGGGTAAGCAACTTCGATTTGAGACAGTTTGTTTTTCGTTTCCGCGGAATTATCAAGAAATTGTGTAGAACATACAATGTAGAGCGCGAAAATTAAAACATGAAACAAGTCTTGTCCCAAATGAGGATCGAATCCATAGTTTTCATTATTATAGTTTCACGGTGTGCCACTGTGCCACGACGCCGCATATAGCAGGGTAGACAGAGGGAACTTAGTCTTGAGACAGTCTTGTCCCCTAGATATTTTTTATTGAGTTACGAAACTCAACGTCACGCTTTATCTAATTACCAGAGGAAGGACCGCACATAACCAGCACGTTTACATCCGTATATTGTGTCGCTGTCTATATATATTCTATTCTTTTAGCGTCACGCTGTATCCCGAACACAGCACGAAAAGCAGAGGGAACCTGAGAAGTATTGCGTGTTGCATGTAATGCAAGCTTGTGTTCTTGTGCCATGACTAGCTTTGATATTGTATACTGTAAGTTTCATTCAGTTTCTATAGAAATAGAAAAACATTGTCATCATAATATATTCTCTCTTAATTTTAAAAGGATACGGATTAGTGAACATGAATTTCAAGTCGACTTTCTCCTTGCAGTACGGGCAGCTCTGTTTCTTGCCGACGATGCACCAACCACGGATACAAAACTCATGGAAAACATGGCCGCATGTCAGTTTGTATGTGTTCTCTGAAGTTAAAGTATTTTTTGTTGAGCTTTATTTCCCATAACGATAGGATGGCCAGTAATAAAATAAACTTAATGATGTATCCTTCATATACAAGGATAGCAGAAAGCACCTTTACTTTTTCACTGCTCAATTTTTGAGATATTTTGCGCTGAGTGATAGGCCTGACTAGCGTACCACTCTCTCTACCAAAGCGAGCAATTGACGAAGCTTATTTTTTCATCAAAAATTATTGTATTTTTTTATCCCGCATATATTAATGTAGGCAAAACTCAACCGCGCAAATTGCGTGCCAAAGCAAAGCAATGTAAGGAAATAATATTAATTTATTTCCTAAAGTCGGAATCGAATGTGTTCACAATGATATTTTATCTAGAGTCCTTTTTACTCACCTAACACACCCTCTTCATTGACATCAACCAGTAGTTTATTACCACAAACAGCACACACATTACTTTCTAAGTGTCTTGTTGGCATACCTTCCTTTGTATAATACTGGAATATTTAAATATTATTATATAAGGATAGAAGCATATTTTAAGAAAATGTACGAAGCTTGAGAAACGTCGTAATATAAAATTTTAGCAATTTTATTAAATGTCAGAGTTAATTAGAGATTGTACCTGTCGTTATAAATTTTGTTAAGTACAATTATATCTAAACAAAGTAATTAATTTTGATTTTTTCCTTTAGTTATGAAAAACAATCTATGGCTGAGTAGTTAATTGAAGATTAATTATATTGGCTATCTAATATTTTTTATTAAAACTTTTCAAAATTCTAAATTAAAATCGAAACATTTGTTACTCAATTAGGCGATTACATTTTCAAGTTATCAAAAAATGTCAGTAGTGTCCGTTGTTTATGTAGGAAGCTACCATAATTATCACATTGTACAGTATGTACAGTACAACATTGAGCCTTCCTAAAGTAGGACTACAAAAACTGTAAAAGTAAGGATAATCCTAGAAATCTAGCACAGCCAACTACAGCTCACTTCAAAAGGACCACAACTAATCAAATATACCATATTTCACTCACTCCTATAGAAGCTGCCATTTTATCTGTACAATATTCAGCCACATCTCTACCGAGCACACCAAAATAAAGACCATAGAATAAACAAAGAAGTCCCACATCCATCCAAACTTGGGGCTGATGATTGAATATTGAGTTGACATTCATGAAGGTCAGCATCATGACTATGTAGCCGAAAACACCAATGTAGCAACTCAGTTTGTATATTAGGTAGAACCATTTGTATACCAATCTGGGAATAAAATGGATAATCTATATTAATATTATGAAAGTAGAGTTTATTTGGTTGGACACACTAATCTCGGAGACCTATTTGATATTAACTTCAGCTTGATATGTTTTGAGGAAAAGGTCCTCCCAGGTTGGATGGACAAAAATAATTCTCTAAGGGTTCCTTTTTTTTTGAGGTAATGGAACCCTAAAATTAACATTTAAAAATTATCGATAGTTAAATAATTACCTTGGTGTAGTAACAGACATGGGCTTATGTGTAGATTTCCATATCACTAAAGCAGTCAAGATAGTGAATATTGTCCAAACAACCAGAAACCTTGTCCAATGATTGTGTATACTCATCAGAAGTGGTATTGACCACATGGCTATCATTGTGAATAGCTGAAAATATATACGTAACAATAATAAATAATTTTATTATTTATTTTTCTTAGCTTCCAGCAAATATGTTTGGCAGTGAATATGACTAAGACACTCCACTCTCTATTTTCCACCGAATTACACTAGATTAGATTAGAAAGAAATGAAAGTATAATTTAAGTAAATATTTCATTTCATTGAGTGGGGATCGAACCTACAATCTACCTACAAACACCTACAAACTATGCTGTACAGTATTATATATTTAAAACTAATTGAGATATAATACAATAGTAGTTTAACTCACAGCATAAGATCTGTAATGTATCTTCTTCCATTCTGATATAATGATTTGTGCCACAACTAGTGTCACTATCAATACTAACACCATTGTCATGTGCATTGAATCATGGCCGCGGTGCTTCTCATGTAATTTCTGATGATCATATCTGTGAAAAAAATACATAATCATGTTATAATTTACATTTTAAATACCATATATTATTTTATTGAGCCATTGCATGAATGGTAAACACTTTACCTTGTTACCAGATCTAGGAAATGAAAACTGTTCATCCTCTTAAGTGAGAATTGAACCCACAACTGACACATTTATAGTCAAATGCTGTACAAGTACACCACAATGATTCATACTCATGTTATAATTTTGCATTACTTACTTTTATTATTATTTATCATACATTATAAGCAAGAAAACACTTAAAAAGAATTATATCTATAACCTATATCTATAATTATACCTATTAATGCCTACATAATGACTATGAAATTATTAATTTAATGCCAATTATACACATTCATTTCAATACAAATAAAATTACTCACTAGTGGTACAACATTGTCTACAGATTAGATAATATTTTATATCAGACACTAGTTTACTTAATATTAAAACTTTATTCATATAATTTTAAGGTTGTCGATGCAGTGGCACAGTAACAACACTGGGGGGAATGAATTTAATTTTCTTTCCTCTAGTAACAAGAAAAAAAAAATGTTGTCCAAAATAAAGAAAAGGTTCAATGTTCCACCAATTGAATGCTATGTCTTGAAAATTAAGCTGTGTATGGGGAAACGTGTGCCTTAATACTGCCTCCAAACCACTTTGTGAACTGAAAGATGTTTTAAAACATCTTTTTAATGTTTCAAAAAATATATATTGAAATGAAGTATTATAAATTTTGTTATTTTAGCAATACATACTAACTAAACCAAAAAAAATTTTTGCAACCAAACATTTTTTTTAAAATGTCCTTTTTGCATTTTGAAAATTCAGTTTTTTGATAAAACAATTTATTAAAAAAATACTGTAAAGCAATATTTACCTTAATTTCTCTTCAGGTGACATTTCTTCATATGTCTGAAAAATAAAATCATTATTTTAACTATCGAAACTTTATTACAATTACCGCCATAGAAACTATTTTGCAATATTAATTACAAATAATTAGTTATTCAGTTTTATAAGATAACTATGTATGTAAGATAAATAAAACATAAAACTATACCTTGTTTCCCTCAACCGGCCGGTGGAGATCCATTGTCTCTAATTTAAATACACTTTCTAATATATATTATACCTTTATGAACTTGTACAGCTAAAGCTTAAATATAACTTTTTATTTACTTAATCTAATTAAAAACTATACCAATAAGGTTATCGCGAGCAATAAATGATTTATAGATTTTAAGATGCCGTTACCAAGTTATGTCAAGTTGACATCTGCTGTTTGCGTTTAGTAATTAATTAAATATTTTTAACATTTTATAGTGTAATGCCACACATAAGTGAGTAATATATATTTTTTAGAAAACGTAAAAAATTTTAACATTGCAAGATTTGAACTCATATCTTAATCATCCTTTATTTATTAAATAATCTATTTATTATTTAATATATTAGCAATCGGAGTTTATAATAAAACATAGAGCATTAACTCTGATATTAATGTATGAAACTATTTAATTCATTTTAAAATTTATATATAAATTACACAATTTTATAATACTAACATATACTATTATAATAACGTTAAAAGTTTATTTTAAAACGTATAGGCTTTGTTAAGCCTTTTAATTCATCTATAACATAGGACTTACCATAAAATAACTAACCCTTTCGTGGTAAAGGTACGTAGTACAGCCTGGTGATATTTTAAAACGATATTAGAAAAGGAAAGAGTAATAGACAAGGATGAAAGGTTGGTTATGTTTAAAAAATAAATTTGGACTATGTTAATAGTTAAAGGATCGTAAATATTACTTTTATTGACTTCTCAACTATGTAAAAATTTAATATTTTGTATGTATTATAACTTCCCATATTTTAACCATCAATCATTCATATTCATGCCACACTATTCGCGTATGCTGGCGCTATGTTGAAATTTTGTGAGCAATCAATCAACATTTGTAGCTGGAAAGTTTTTGAGCTTTCCTTCCATTTGAGATAGTTCTCCTCACTTCTACTTTAAATACGTAAAACATAGAGAATGCTGTCTTTATTTGTGGGGTTTTAAGCGTGCCAGTAAAGAAATTGACACTTGACAGTGATAGATATTTGTGTTTATGTATTATTTGATCAGTATAAATACTTAAATATTTTTTTTACAATTTGAATCATTACCAATATCATTTGTATTTATAAAGGAGTGAAAAAAGGAATATTAAATATAGATGCCAAATAAAGGTATATATTTGTTAATATTAAAAAAATTACAAATATAATGTTGTTATTATAAACAGTGAATCCAATATAACTTTATTTATAAGCGGAGCATTCAATATATCTTCGTAACTAATATAATTATGGATGATAATGAAATCTAATTGTAAATTACATCTTCATTTCCTCTGAATAACAATTGATTGATGTACAGTTTTTAAGATTCAAAACTATACATCAATAACATATTATGAAGTTATAGTCTCTGCTCTATATTGAAAGATAATTACATTTACATTTCTGTTACAAGACTTTTTGTATTAACAATAATGCAATAAAAGTATTGCTGTATTGAGACATTCTAGGCAAAGCGCCCGACTGTAAATGTAATGGTCATGGGTTCAATTCCCACTTTGGTACAACAAATCAAAAACAAAATGCATTCCTAATTGTTTATATTTCAATGCAGATGCTCAAGTGCCTCCTGTAGACCAAAGATTGACAGTTAATACACAAAATGGTGGTCATGATAAATTTAATACAAACATATCAGGAGTAAATAAGGTATGTTCAATGTGTTTTCATAAAATTAGAAGTATAAAAAATACTAAAGTGAATACAAACATATCAGGAGTATATAAGATATGTACAATGTGTTCAATATCTTCACTCAGGTGGCAAGACAAAGTGCTCAAGAATTGACTAAAAATTGGCGATTGAAATATCTTAACACTAGGTTTCCAGGTTCCCTTTGCCTTCCCCGCTATGTGCATACATTGCAAAGCTAACAGAAAATACTGTGTATTATTATAGTAAAAGTTACATGATGTCTAACTGTAAATGTGATGATTGTGCATTCAATTAGCAGTTGTGGGTGGGTGTGTAATTTTTTTCAATTTTCTACTCACATAAAATTAAGTGCTATGTTGACCACCACTTAATCTGCTATGTATTGTAGTATGGAATGAGTAAAAAAGCAGAGAATTGAATCTGTCTTAATATAAGATTCTCTCTGCTGCTAAATTAAGTGTAAAGAAGAAAATAACTTAAGAAATAAAAATAATATCAGAAATAAGTCAATGTTTGAGTTATTATAAATACCTACATATTTTCTATTTCTACAAAATAAAAACCTAAATTTGGTAGGTGGTTCTAAATTATGTAATTGTTTTATTTCATAAATTTAAAAAAAAAACACATATGAGTATGAAATAAAAATGTTAATTTTATTTTTTAATATTTACATTAATTTTAATTAATTTAAAATTTATTTGACCTCAATTAATGGTAAAAGGTTAAAAATATGGGTTATCTTATAATAGTGAATGCAAGACAGTTAAATATATCACAATAACAATGCTTAAAGATACATCATTTTTTTAAATAATAACAATGAAACTCTTCAGCTATATATATATTTATATTTATATTAATAAAAATGCGACGATCGTTTAAAGCTTTATCAAAATCTTAAGTAACAATCAATTATTACATAATAAGTTAAAGTGTAGATTCAAATCTAGGTTTAACTTTCAAGCCAGTTAGAGCTGATTCTCTATACACTATTAATTCTTAAAAGTAATAATTTGCTACATATTCTATTATTTACTTATATGATTACTGCCCATATTTACTAAATAAATATCCTATATACTTGACGAGAGGCTGATTGCACATTGTACCAACATCCTTTGCAAATGTTACATCGAAATGATTGAACTTGGACCAGTTGGCAGCTGGTCGGATGTCTTCTAATGTGCCAGTGGAGTTTAGTTTTCTGGCCAAGCGAAATATTTGCTGTAAACAATGCGTGTTATTTTGTTAAAAATATTTTGTTATATGCTTGTGTGGTTTAGTGGAATGTTAATGTTCATACCTGCCCTCTGGTAGCAAATCTGAACAATTCGGCGGAGAGTGGGGAACGGAAGTTCATATTAGGTCGTACAGTTCCTCTGCCGACTCTGATATATTTTTTTTTTATGGAAAAGGACAAAGCAAACGAGCGTTCGGGTCACCTGATGGTAAGTGATCACCGCCGCCCACGACCCCATGCGACGCCAGAGGAGCCACAGGTGCATTGCCGGCCTTTAAGGTGGATATGTGCGGGATACACGTAACGTTAAAATAATTCATGAATTGGAATCTCCAAACTCATTTGAAAAAAGCGGAATATGAGATTACTAAATTCCTTTACGCATTTTTTTCAGTAAGTAGAAAAAAAACGTACATTAAATATATATAGAGTTAGAATATTTAATAAGAAAAATAACATTTTTACATACATTTTTTTCTGCAAGTTTATCGTTCTCCGCGTATATAAGAGTGACGGGAACTTTTATATTTTCAAGCTTGTACGGCCTCACTGCGCCCCACAAACCGTCTTCCCACGCCGTGAATTCGTCTGAAATACAGTTTGTAATACTCATGTTTGAACATATTTGAAGTTGCCATAGTACAGGGATATGCTTAACTGTAAATGCGACGGTTATGGGTTCGATTCCCACTCGATGGAATGAATTATTTTCATTTCATCGGTCTGGTAACAAGAGAAAGAGAGCGGGGTTGAGTTTGCAGTGTCACAATACCAGATTTTCTCTGCCTAACGTAGATGCGAGACTTAGCGTGAAGCAAAAAATATATATATTAGTAAAAATATATGTATTTTAAATGTAATTTAAATATACGTATTTTAAATACATATTTTTATCTTAATATCAGATTTTTTTAAAATAAAAAATCTGACTTATATTTACGTTAAAAGCTCTTAAGCTCACCTGTAATAGCAACTTTTCCAAAATGTTCCAATTGCTTGAAAGATGCCGGCTGTATTCGCGAAAATATTATCGGTATAATGTCCTGTTAAAATATTAATAATTATTTGACACTTCATGTATAAAAGTAATGTTAATAGACGCAGAGTCCGTCTTGGATCACTTAGCATATATATATATATATAAATAAATATTCTAAGTTTAGTCAGATTAAGAAGGTTTTGGAACACAATATGTAAGGTTTATGGAATATTCCATCCAATATGGTGACGTCCCTAAAGGCTTATTTACTACCGAAAGTGGCACAGAGAAACTAGTGCTAAAATACTCCCTTTTTAGCTTTTTCCGCAATTTTCTAAACATTGCGTGTTGTGTGACAGAGTCCTAGGTTGCGCTTTGTCTCCTTACTAGAGCGACGGTACAATCGTATTGTAGTATGCTGGGCCACAATTGGCTCAGTTAAAATAACATTTTAGTTACTTATTAATTAATATATTTAACTACATTAAAATATATATACCGGGTCGTACTGGTCTTCATCGTGCCCTATGACTTGGTAAAGGAATCTCATACATATATTGTCTTCTGGTCTCCTAGTCGAGCACATAGTTTGGATCAACAGATCTAGTGCATCGCGCCGTATGCTCACTGCCAACCATCCTCCCGACCGCGCTTGATCCTAAAATGTAAATAAAAAATAAATCAGCATGATGCTATATCCCGCTAACTCTGATTCCAGGTTAGGCAGAGGAAATCAAGTGTCAACACACTCCGTTCTCCACTTTCTGCCAAATTCTGGAGGCATTGCGTGTTTGCGCTTTGTCTTGATACCAGAGTGAAGAAATGAATATATAAGATTAAATAATTTTCATTAATATTTAATTTCCTCGAGTAGAGATCGAACACGAAACCAGTCGATTTTAGAGTAACACTTTATGCTCCTGCAATATTAATATTAAATATAAGTTTAATAATTTCCTTCCTTTGATCAAGAAGATTGTGGTACGAGCATCCCAAACTCAACATATATCTGTTGATATGAGTGTGTATCTGTCAGCGAAAAGTAGAGAAAAAAGTTGACTCCTTAACCTGAACTAAACTTACAGTAAGAGAATAATCTTTCAGCATAGATTCGGCAAATGGTTTAATGTTTGTCATGTACACTGCTGGCGCGAGTGCCACGAATGATATCAACTTCTCGTTGTATTCGGGTCTCTCGGTCAACATGACGAAAGCTGACGTGGTCCCCATTGAATATCCTATGTACAGTAATTTGTTAAGTCCGGTGACGTTCAACACTTTATCAATAGATGCTGGTAGATCATATATGCCGTGTTCGTGGAAACTGAAAAACAAGATTTTTCCTTAAAATATTCTCAATTTTTAAAAATGTGATCTTCTTTGTTGTGCATATGCCTATTATATTTTTCGTATTGTGTGGTACATATATAATAATACAATGATTAGAAATGTGATGATTGTGGGCTTGCGAAAGACTCGTCCATCAACTATAAATTAAATATTTTACCTATAGTCCCAAAAAATCGGTTCGTCTCTCTTATATTTCGTGTGACTCGTGTAAATGTTACCACGCAAATTAGTAAGCCACACATCATATCCAGCGTCAGCTAATAAATAAGCTAAAAAAAATATAAAATGTGAATAGAAAAATTAGCGTATGATTGTAAACGGGGTAGATGAGGGTTCAATTCCCATTCATCATTCATTTTTTGAGAATGAATTATTTTGATTACATTAGTAACATGACAAAGAGCTATATTCTGCACGGAATGTCGAGGAAAAAGGAACGGTATATATTAACATTAGGTTCCCTTTGCCTACCCTACTGCTGAGTGATTTGTCGACAGATTCAACCAAACCCACTCTACAACCCGCTGTCTTTATTTGATTTGGAACATTTGGAAGATGATATGTCATTAACCAAACGTACCTAAACTCTTGTCTGGTCCCATTATGATAAAGTCACCGCTGCTACCAAGTAAGCCATGGCACAGTAATACAGTCTTTTTGCCCTTTGCGCTAGGACCGCTCTTCCTCGCCGTCCGCCTTCCTGAAGGTATCCTGTGCAATTGCAGAATATATCCGTCTACAGTTGTCACCCTGTGCTTCTCAATGGGATATCCTGCTGATGTGATTAGTTGAGGCTGAAATATACATTAGATGTAAATATCAAATATTTTTTCAGCTTAAGGTACTTTTATTTATATGAATGATTGTTTTGTCTAGGGTCTAGAGTCTAGTCGTTGCGTAGAGGAACCAGCGCATGACTGTAAACTCGACAGGTTGTGGGTTCGATTCCCACTCGGAAATGAAATATTTAATAAATTTATTTCCTCTCTCTGGTAACGTCGCAAAGTGCACACTCAACACGCAAGACATCCAGAATTCAGCAAAAAGTGAGATTATGTGTTAATGGGAACGAAGTGTCTTTGCACTAGGTTCCCAGACTCTCTCTGCCTACTCTGCCCTGAGCAGGATATAGCGTGGAACTAATAAAAAGTCCCTATTTGAAAATACTTCAATGATCTTATAAGAAAGTAATTCAGAGCAAATTAACTCGAATCGACTTGTCGAAACTATATTACAAAAACAATCGGGTTCTAAATTGTAAAGGAAATTATGCTCTTCCTTATCTACTACATCTATACAAAAAAAATAAGAAATAATAGTATATGCATTAAATAAGTACTTTGCAATACAGTTAAGGCATCTTTAAATTCCACAATCATAACTATTATAACATCCTATTGTCTGTCAATCTGTCCATGGAATATAAATAAGTGAATACGTGATATATAAGGAAGTTTTGTTCTACCACGTGTTATTTTCGATTTTATCTCGTTCCCCCATATGGTAATTTTGAGATTCGCGTTATTAAATCGGGCTTAGGCCGCGGGTAGAGATCTGTATAAAAACAAACACCTCAATTTATTTGTGTTTTTTTTTTCGAATGGTCTTCATTGCTGATGACCTGGACTTATCTTGACAGCGTCACCGGACGGGTGGTTTGAGTTCAAACTTATTTCGTTTTTATGGTGAAGTTTTAGTTTTATTTTAGCTTCACATGTAATGGAACCTAAAACCGGACAATCTTGTTACCATACCCGAAAAGGTTCGTAAACCTTTATAAACAAATGGAGTACCTTCGCGATCTTTATAAAAATGCCTTTTATCATTGTATATGCCTAAAGATTGTATGA
Source organism: Heliconius aoede (assembly GCA_037355905.1). Lineage (NCBI taxonomy): Eukaryota > Metazoa > Arthropoda > Insecta > Lepidoptera > Nymphalidae > Heliconius > Heliconius aoede. The sequence continues at coordinate 168,286 of JBAIZZ010000229.1, forward strand.
TTTTAGCTGTATTAAAATTTAAAGTATCGGTTAGATAATTACCACTGTTTTTGAACGCAAGATCCATATTTATTATTTAACAAGTTTTTCCTATTTCATATATTTTCTATCAAATTTTCTCGCTATTATCAACAAAGCGATTCTAAGTTAGACTAAGTTAAGTAGACTATTATGCTAAACTTGCAACACGCAACTATTGCGCGCTTTAAAAGCTTAACAGATTCCTATACTACGCCAAAATGGCAATGAAACAGACAAATGAATGTATACATTTCTTGCCAATAATGTAATTGTAAAATTATGAAAATATTTATTAATATCAATTATATTATCTATTATAGATAAGATACAATTTAAAGTTAAATCATGTAAGTAGATAGCAGACATGTTATACGTAATGTATGTAACTTCCGCTTGTTTCTGTTTATATTAAATAATGATGAAATATCGTTATTATATTATTTTTTGTATTTAATCAATGAAATAAGATAAATAATACATTTTTTTTTTCATTTTGACCAATTTTGTATATTTTGTATTTTGTATTGGCCAATTATATATTGATAAAATGTTTTTATTTCTTAAGGTTTCGATTCTCTTAACACTAATTTGCTCTTGCCTACTGTCCTTAAACTTTTGTGATGCTTTTGAGCTAATACATGTGAATGTCATTGTCATGTAGTAAATACATGTGTACCTAAATACTATTAATTGTAGTCCATTCTTGGGCTGGCTTATTTATATTTTTAGACTGATTAGTTTGTTTGCGTAAACTTTAATGTTTTTTTTATTTAGCCAAGTTCCTTATACTCTGCAATATCAGGGTCTATGTGCGTGATACAGCGTGAAGTTAATTTTTTTTATAATATATTGTATATTTATAGTTTTAGTTATAAGTACATCCGTAGGACATCAAGGAAGTCCATTCGTCAGACTGTCCCTATAAGGTTGTTAATAACATAATTGTCTAATAGGTATATTTATGATTGCTTATAATAATAATAAAAAATAAGGACGTATCAGAACATTGCATTGTAATTAAAAGTTCAATAAAAAAACAGAGTAATTATTTTCTCACAACTAGGACACTGTTAAGTGTTAAGGCCTTAGGCACGAATTGTTTGTTTCAGTTTATTTTAATTTTCAAATTTGGTAGTTTTTCTATTTTCATCCTTCAACATCTAAAAGGTTGACATTGTTCATTAAATAATTTAAAAAAAATCAACAAAAAGAAAAACCTACTTCTAACAACGAACTAAAATATATTTTACAATATGTACATTATAATATGTATAATTATATATTCGATATTTAGATTTATATCCGCGCTTCGACGGGTAATAATCGGTAATCGTTACAAATATATGCATTCGTTATTTGTTGATGCCGTTCAAAAGTTTATTGACACCTGCGAGGTGCAGTTTTATATATATAATAATATATATATCACTAATTTTTATTTTATTTCGGACAGATGTGGTGACGGCACAGTGCGACGGCTGTGAGTTCGATGATCAATCTTAAAAATGAGTTTCGGTTTTATCGGTGTTATTTAAAATTGGGTGGTAATTGGAGAACGGAGTGTCATGACACTAGATTCCCTAGAATTTAGAGAAGCTACTATATAGATGTATGTTTTATTGAAGCACAAAGCAAATATAAACATTTAATGCAAAGTATAAAGGCAGCAATTAAAATTGAGATCACGTGCATATATTTTTTGTCCACAGTTTCGCATTCAGAGCGGAGTTTATTTCCTAGATGATCATCATTCGAGGCGTTTACACAAACAATGGGTGGACTGTTACAATCATTTTATACACAATATACATACAAAACATGTATAAATAGTAAATAATATTATTATTTTTACATTATCTACTTATTTAAATTGATATTCATTATTATTAATAAGTCGGAATTTACACGATACTAAAAAACAAACAATTTTATCTGTTTGTCCGTGCTAATTGCCAAAACAGCTGAACTGATTTGGAGCAACACATCGGCTATATTTTACTGGTGGATTCCAGCGGACACAAAGATTGAAATTACGATTTTTTAATTAGATAACAGTATAGATAACCATAAAGTTTAGTTCAAGCGGGCGAAGTCGCGCGGCGCCGTAAGTCCTGAACAACCCTTCAGCAGTATTACTGAACACGATGGCTGTCGGTACAAAAATGTCCCTGTATCCCTCATATACTCTTGTAGGCAGAGGGAACCCAATTGGGATTTCAATCCACAACCGTCTCGTCACGCTGTGCTGTTATCTCGTTTTTTTATTTACTCTTAAGGATGACATATCTGTAAATCGTTTATATTTCTACGTTGTCGTGAATACGTGACTCGATGTTTATACGTGTCTGACTGACTGCACGTGTACGTAGTGGATTAGAGCAAACAAAGTTTGAACCTAGTCTTACTGCACTTACTTCTCCATTTTCTGCACAATATTCGAAGCATTGCATGTTAATTCGAACTCGACCGCGCTTTGTCTTGTGACCACAGTGAAAGAGAAGAAATTAAACAATTCATAACACTGAGTGCGCAAAATGTACCTATGCGACAGTCTCACCGGCCTATATATGAGTGCATATATTTAGGGTCAATTAACTTACTTTCACGCTTTATCCCTTGCCGGGTAGTCAGAGTGAACGGAGCGTCAAACGCTACGGTCCCTACATATTTCTTTCGGCTCGTCCACTGTCGTCAACCTCTTCATGCATGCCCTCCGGAGGGTCCTCTTGCCTTTTATGTGACCTTCCTCCAGTATCTTAGGTCTCCCCTTACCTCTCTTACCACTCACTTTTCCATCATAAATCGTTTTTTACCATTCTTTCATCACTCATTTGTTCGACGTTCAACGTTTATAATGATCGCAAAAAGAGATGTAAAATATAGATATCTACCTACATTCTAATTAGTATTCCTTGTAATTTCATGGTACTATTGTTAATATAATGAAATAACTATTGCTAATGCTCTGTTCATAGTAATACCTTTGTAAGCAAATAGTTAGGAAAAGATCGTTCGTCAAATAAAGTTGTTAGTAATAATCCCACGATTATTACTAACAACTTTACACGGAAAGATCACTTCTCGTCAATATCTCTAGATCTTGATTTCTTACAGTGCTCAAAACGTTGGGTTTTCTTAATACAGTTGCAGCACTAGAGTTGTTATACATTAATAAAACATAATACATACTGACTGTTATATGTTATGGTATATTCAATTTCATAATGTCTAACGCATATTTTACGTGTATATTTCGATGTCATACGATTCTTTATACTATAATTTTATCAATTTTAACTTATATCCAAATAAATTATTCTGTACTTCAATTTATCATAGAACATGTCATTCATGTCATTATTGTCATTATCGCTCTTATCAGTTTTTTAAATATTTCAGGAGACGCATACAACGTTATATATAAATAACCTTTGCGGATTCAAACTTAAAACATATTTAAAAAATGCAATTACGACATTGTTGCTCTAAATAAGCTTATTATATGCACATGCAAAGCACTTACCACTGTCTGATAAGCCTCCTTTCTCAACAGACCCCGCTGACTCACGACAACACTAAAGCACAGTGTAAATATAAAATAATAGATGGGTAAAGATACCATTTTGGGAAATGAAGCCTCCTACTAATATTTAAATCTGATTATTAAAACAGTTTTTTTAGTCCAAAAAAGATATTGTTCAAGTTTTAAATTAAACTAATTTTATTCATATTTGTTGAATAAAATAATATTAATTTATTCATCAATCATTAATTAAAATTAATATAACGCCTGTTTTTTTATTTTCTAGACTATTAATAAAACTTTTAATTAATTTATCGATTTATATATTAAAAATGAGGCTACCCGCGACAAACCCTTGCGTTAGGAATGTCGCAACTGCTGTGTCCTGCCAGTGCCTGCTCGATGCTACTGAATAGCATCGACCACGTTTTGTGACGTTGTGACGTGACGCGTGTGGTTTTTTTATAGGTAGGTCTCTAAGTATTTTTATAATTGTACGCGTGCCTTCGTTCTAAAATACAATTAAAATTATCATATAGTGATTTGATTCTGCGGCCTGGACGACGGCTTCGCTTCTTACATCTTAAGTAGACGTTCTTTATTCCTAGTAAAAGATGGAGAGACTGATTACGAGCCTGCTGTATAGTAGCGGACCTCCAAAGTTGGTTGGTTGGTTGGGCGTAAGCAATTTATATCAACCGTTTATATATAATATAACTAATTTAAAAAGACAAATATTTTTTATTATTAAATATTTTGAATTTAATAATATAATTTTAAATACAATACTATTTATAGTCTATTAGATATGCACTACAGAGTTAATGAGTTTTTCGAGGGTTCCGTACAAAAATTGACGGTTTCGAGCTTTTTTCTGAAATTCAAGCTTAGCTTAGAAAGAGCCCTTTCGTCTAATACCTCACTCGACCTAGCAGCTTTAATAACAAATTGTGCCCCCCTTTTAAGGCTTTTATTTTTTATAAAGTAACCCCGACGAAAATATAGATGTTATAAATTCTATCTGTAATCTGTGTGTCTAGGAGCTACTCGCAGCTCCCAAACGGATGAACCGATAATGGTGATGTTTGTTTTATTTTCAGAGCTATTTTATGCTGTATCCCGTACATAGGAGGGTAGACATAGTTTTCTATTATTTTTATATAGATATTTCCTTACCTTTCTGCTGAATTTTGGGGGCAATGCTTGTTAAGTAGCGGAACCCACCGCCGCAATTAACGTAATGCTACAAGACTGTAGCCTTCCCCGATGAATAAGTCATGTTCACCTGATATTTTTATTTCTTAAATTGACATAATATCAAATTATTTTAAATTATCATTACTCCTCTATAATTTTAATACTAATATATATAATCGTTTCAATATAAAAAAACATAGTTGCTTTGTAATATATTGTTATATAATAAACCGGTGTATGGTATACACTGTGGGGTGTAGTGAACAGTGTCATTTACATGAGATTGTAAAGATTTTCACATTCGAAATGTTATTGGACATCAACAAGCACATTTGAAACTTTATAATGGTAGTCAGAAAGCTTTTTATCTTTACACTTTCACGCATAAAGCGCTTTATAGTAGAGTTTTGAAAAAGTACAACCTAGACACGTGGTCCGTACGTTCTTTTCAACTCTCCTAAAATTATGAACATAGACAAAAGTAGACACCGAGAGGAGTATCACTAAATCTGCTCCACATATTTAAAATATATTATTTTGCGCTGAGGTCGTCGTAGCGCAGCAGAATAAAGACGACAGTTATGGGTTCGATTCTCACTCGGGTGAATAATGCTGTGTTGACTTCCATCGTTCTACACGGAACGGAGTGTTGTGTGAGTGTGTTCGTTTGCATCCTGCACAGCGTGATACTTAAAAGAAGATTGTTCTTGAATTTGTTTTCCGTTAGTCAATGGGACATTACATTATTACCTTAATTTATATATTATAAATGACCTTCGTTCAGTACAATAATAGGTAATTTAATGTCACATAACGCGACGTGTACACAGATTGCATATTTGTTTCAGGTACGATGATTACAGTGTGTTTGATACAGCTTCCTTTTTAAAATCATATTCTAGTAAACTATCTTATATAAGACACATTCTTTATGTATAACTATCTTGGTGCGTCGTCGTGACACATGATATTTGTGAATTCAAATCCTATGTCGTGTAAATCAAATGTCGTGTGTACGTTGTTGGCCTGTATATTTATAATTTGGTTTACCTTAACGTTGCATCCCGCAAATAGCATAACCTAGGCCCCTAGGGTTAAAACACTCTCTGATCACCATTCAGATAAGGAATAAAACTCAAAATCGTTGCGATTACAGGCGCACGCTTGTGCTTCTGCGCCATGACAGCCTGAAATAAATAATAAAATACTTGTAAGTAATAAAATATTTTTCATCAAGGTAATCGTAAACCCAGAGATGTCACCAGGCGGCCCAAACCCTGAAGAGGAACGCACTGAGCTGCTCGGTTCTTTAACCACGCAGCAACAGCAAAGGACAAGTGCTAGAGTGATCAAGAAGTTGAGGCTTGAACCGCAAGCCGATAAACGAGGTGAGGTATAAGCAACATTTTTGTTTTTTTTATGTAAGATATAATTAAAATAAATCATCTTCACACTATATCCCGCAAACAGCAGGGTAGGCACAGAGGATCTAGTGTTAAGGCTAAGGCAAGGGATTTTCCCTAGGTGCCCGAGCGAAGAAATAAAAATATTAAGAAATAATAATTTATTCCTTCGAATGGGGATCGAACCCACAACCGTCACGTTACAGTCACACCCTTGTGCCCCTGCGCCACGATGGCCTCATTGTCAAATAAAATTTTCGATTGTCGTTTAATTTAAGTCTGTAATTAATTTTTCCATTTGTTGTGATATTAAAAAGCCACTCAGCGTCTGTTAAGCGTTCGATTCCCATTCGGATAAATGATTTTTTTTTGGGCGGCCGATGAAGACTAGGTTTACTCCTTTTCTTCCTACCCTGCTGTGCACGGAATACAATGTGATGCAAAAAAAATAAAAGTTAAATCTTTTATTTTCTCATTCTCAGATGTTACGGAATGCGAAACTCCAAACAAGCTTGATGACAAGGATCCACTCAAATTCCCAACAGTCAAACAACGAATGCCCAAAGCTCTCTGGTCTGCTGATGAAAAAAGCTTGTTTTTTGAAGCTTTAAATGAGTATGGAAAAGATTTTGACGCTCTCACAGCATATATTTGTGCTAAAATGAGGAGAAAGGGCATGTCGGAGGGATTGAAAACTAAGACTCAAGTGAGCCATTTCTATTATAGGACTTGGCATAAACTGTCTAAGCATGTTCATTTTGATGAAAGTGAGTAAAGAATAGATACTTAGATATTGCTTTTTGATATTTCGTTATCAGTTATTGTGTAATAAATATTTAATAATTGTTGGCAAAAACAAATCCACACAAAAATGTTAATAAATGCCAATTAACTAACATTGAAGTAATACAAACACGAATATTTGACATTGAGTTTTGCTGCGAGATAAAATTAATATTTTCTTAGATGTTTTTATTTTTGCAATGTTTTAAATTTTTAACCTTGCCAAAATCAGACCAAATTAAGAAAATATTACACACTTAGAAGACAAAAAAATAATCCGAGAACTCTACGCACTATTCAACTATGTCGAATTAATTTTATTCATTCATTTTTCATTTCATTAGTTTTATGAGGAAACCTTTGCTCGTGTTGGCCCGTATCACACGCTCACGCACACAGAAGTGGTGAGAGAGTGTAGAATCGTCATATGAGATGGTGATGAGGCTAGAGGCTAATACTTAGAACACTTATGTGCAGAATTTCCCTGTCATTTCTAAATGCCGCTAGTATAATAAAATTATACTAAGGGGTCGTAGTGGCGCAGTGGCACAAGGGTGTCGCCCCTAAACGCGATGGTTGTGAGTTCGATTCCCACTCGAGGAAGTGAAATATTTCTTTACGTTTATATTTCATTTTTCTTCGCTCTAGTGTCGAGGCAAAGCGCGGCGTTGAGTTCTGCCACTCAACACGCAATGCCTCCAGAATTCGGCAGAAAGTGGGGAACGGAGTGTCTTAACACGAGGCTCCCTCTGTCTACCCTGCTGTGTGCGAGATACAGCGTGACGCTGAAAAAAAATAAAATTATGAATTTTAACGATTTATATACATTAAATCATAATAACACTAATACTTAGTTTCTTTTTATTTTGACGTGAAGGCGTTCAATCCAAATGTATTTATAGAAATAATTTCATATTATTGTTTTGATAACATTGTATATTTACGCATTTAGATGTCAAAAAAGTAGCTCAAGAGCTCTACGCGCTAATCAACTACGGTGAGTTACGCCGCAAGCTGGCATCAGTGAATGAGAAAACCTGTGCCCGTCTTGGTGAAATGGTCAGAGGCGGCAGTATGGCGGTGCGGGCCAGGGGCAAGACTTTGAGAGTTAGGACACCCATGTGTAGAGCATTGAGACGGTTGAATCAGATTGCAGGTGAGATTAGATACAGAGAGTCAGTATCAAACATTTCGTTCTCCGCCCTCTGACCGTGAAAGTACACGAAGTTGACGTGTATATTATTGGAAAATACAAAAAATAAGTTTAATAAAGGAAAAAAGTTAAATAGTGTAATTTTTGTGTTGCTTTCACAAGACAATAGATCGTTAAGTTAATTTTATAACTATAATAATTATTAATTAAAATATAATATTTGAAACAATTATACCTACTACTACTATAATGTAAAAAATGTAAAGTTTACGAGCAAAAGATGTAGTTAGACAGTTTTTGAATTTTAATACACATGAATATACAATTATACATAAAGTGTTCATAAATCTCTATTTTGCCCGCACATTACACATGAAAGTGGAACAAATTCACATGCAACTTTATCATTTATAATATTAGTGGGTACGATGTGGAAAATTGAAAGGTGCGCGGAGAAGGGAGTGTCTGAGCACTAGGTTCTTTCTGTCCAACGTGCTATATGCATGAGGCAGTGTGAAGCTAAAAACATAAAGAGTAGAAAGATAATATTTCAGTATAAGCATAATGTTTATGATGAATAAGTCTTTAGATTCCACATTTATTACTATATTGATTAAAGTCATCACGATTTATACTATATCATATTAATGCCCCATTGTCTTTAAAGGTCCTCACGCTTGTCTTTAAGCTATTTTCCAGACCTACCTATATATCATCTACATATCTTGACTGTAAACGCGGCAGGATGTGGGTTCGATTCCCTCTGGAGGAAATTAAATATTGAATATTTTCATTTCTTCATTCTGCTGTCGAGGAAACGCGCGGCGTTCAGCTCCGCGACTCAATATGCGTTGCCCCCAGAGACGGAGCGTCTTAACACTAGGTTCCCTCTGCCTACCCAGCAGAGAGCGGGATATAGCGTGAAACTAAAAAGATCTTTAATATCATTTAACACAACCTATATATTATATTGCCAAGAAAATATTAATAATAAGATATATATATAACTCTTAGATTTACTTTTCACAATACGTCTATAAACATCGATTCAATTCCCACTTGGGACGGTGACTCTCCGTCTACTCTTTCTTCTAACAAGACAATAAGCGCAGCGCAGAGTCCCTTAACAGGCAATGTCTCGAAAGTTGGGCGTGCGTGGGGAACGGAGTGTCTCAAAACTAGGTTCTCCCTGTCTAGTATATGCGAAAAATTTGTGTAAGACCTTTTCACTATAATTCAATAGGTATATAATTATATAAATTACTCTGTTTTTTCCCTCAATAACCCAAAATAATAACTTAGAACGTGCATGTGGCGCTCGTGTATGCTCCCGAGCACAAGTCATGCTAAGGGCACGTGACTCAGGCGCGTGGTCGCGGGTTCAAGCCGCGGCACATAATCCTAGGTCAGCTGCCACTGTCCCTTTGCGTACTAGACTGGTAGCTTTCTTGAAAGCCTTGGAAAAAAGATGGAAGTGTGTATCCTTTTGTCAATTATTACATATATTATTGAATGTTTAAAAAAAATCTATTTTGCACTTAGAAAATAAAAGATTATACTATATACATACACATTAATTGTATGTATAAAGTATAAGCTTTTATTCTCTAAGTGTAAACTAGATTTTTGTGGGGTCATGTATAGTCATGACATGACAAGTTATTGTTGCCTACACTTTAGTATAAGAACATTATGGGAAAAATAAAATCGTTAAAAAATTGTTGAATTCGAAGTTATTACCCATATTTTTAAATAAAAAACTTAATTTTATAGTTATACAAATAATTTTTTACCTACGTAATATCCTTAGTATAAACATTCAGTATAATTATAAATATACAGTATCGGAAAATGGTATAGATACTAAAATAAATGAAGAACACAATAAAGATTGTGATGAATACCAAGAGATGGGTGAATGTGGAAAAGATCTAGAAGATCACCTCAATTTGGAAACTGATAGAATTATTACTGAAGGTGGGAATATGTAAATGAAATTAACGTTTAAGTAATTCTTTTAGTATTCTTTTAACAATAAGGTTTACTAGTCTTGTGTAGCTCATAGTGTAATTCAATTTTATAAGGAAGTACTTATCATCGTTCCTACCAGTTATAGAAATTTGAACGTAGTAGTAACATTGGAATCCGCGTTGTGAAACCGTCCAAGAGTCACTTGGCCAAATTCAGCTACGTTCAAATTTTGAGACGTGATTTTTCTGTATTTTTTTTTCTAAGCTTGGAATAAAACTTTAAAACTGGTAATTTTTATCTAATGTCTTATGAAGATAATAATGAAAATAGTTTGAATAGAAACATTTTACTTTTGATATTTTTAGAACACCGCTTACTGAAAAGGGTAGCCCTGCATCTAGGACCGAGGCCGGGTATAGAAATTCACTTGCCAGTGTTAAGTCCAAGCGAACAGCTATCCAGTCAGAAAATCTGTTTTTCATCCTATTTAGAAAGAATGGGCTCGTTAAGACGAGATAAGGACAGTGGAGGTAGGTTTAAATTTTTAGTATAATTTTTTTGAGCATCATGTTTTATTTTCCATATAACAATTATACCAGTGTTAAGTCACTCCATGCCCTTTTTTCGACCTAATTGTCAAGACATTGCACGTAGTGGGATTTGGCAAAACTTTATGCCGCACTTTGCCATGTTACCGCAACTGTTGAGCGAGAAATTTAAAATAATTCATTGCTCCGAATGTAAATCGAAACTACAGCTTTCTCGTTTACAGTAACGCAATACTGCCTCATGCCTCATAATTAGTATTTACATATTAATTTTCTTTCTTTTATGGTAAAAGATAAATTATAAATTAAGCTTTTGTTGTAATTTTTTATTTAGTAAAAATTCGTACACCAAAACGCCAAAGAAAAGACAGCATGACGGAGAAAGATAAAGAAAATGACAAAAAATTCAAATTAGACGACACAGAGATAAATAAACTGATGCACATAGAAGAAACAGCCATAGATGGAATTGAACTGATGGCAAATTACAAGCACAACAATGACGACGAAGAAAAACCAAGTACTGAAGACGAGAAAGAAGTGAAATCCGAAGAAACCGCTGAGGAGGAGGGCGAAAGAGATATTTCAGAGCGAGACAAGGATATGACAGAGCGAGACAAGGATATGTCAGAGCGAGACAAGGATATGTCAGAGCGAGACAAAGAGATGTCAGACCGAGATAAAGATATGTCAGAGAAAGAGAAAGATAGCTTTTCAGAGATGGAAGATGATGAAAAGTACAACAAGAGTGACACTGATAATGAAAGTGATGGGAGAGGTGATAAAAGTGAGAAGAATCAAAAATTTAAGAATTTGAAGGTGATTATTAAATTTATTTTTGGTAAAGCCAAATCGTTGCATCTTGCATATGGCAAGATATGCAAAAGATTGATGCAATAGATGATATTAATACACGTGGTTCCTCATTTTCTGACCAATTTTTAAAACACTATGTGTTCAATAGCGAAATTCTACGTCGTCTACTTATCAGAGCGAAACGGAAATAATTTGTTTCTCTCAAATCTGTGCAAATGTGTCTATCTCATAACTGTTGCGTTTTTTATAATAAATTACAGGTAAAATTTAGATTACGTCCAAAGAAACGTGGCGGTAGTATCTACACATTAGTCCTCGATAACAATTCTGATGAAGCCAGAATCGAAGAACCAAAATGTGAAAGTTCAAAGATGGAAGATATTAAAATAGAAGAATCTAAGATTGAAGAAGAATCTAAATCAGACGTAGACGTAGAACTGGCGATGAGACAGATTAGGAAAGGATGGAGCTTGTATGACGCGGGGGAATTAACCATTGGTGATTTGTATTTAATGGTAAATATCTTCTGTAATATTATTTATTACTTTTTATCTACGGTTTTGGTTAGTCAAATGAAAATAAAGATTTATCGAATAAAAAATTGAAAAATTTTCAGTTTTCGTTCGATTACAATTTAGATAAAGGCAACCACGCCAGGACCACAAAATGTGCTCCCAACCTATTTAGAATTTCTAAATGAGCAAATAAAGTTCTGTTTTTATTTAGTTTTTTCAAGAGAAATTAATATTACGTTTTGAAAGAAGAGAAATTTTATAATGTTCTGAAAACCAATTAATATTCTTAAGATTACATTACTTCTAAATACACGACAAATTCTAATCCTTACAGAATACAAGATAACCCTATAGTTAAAAACCAAACAAACCTTTATTTCAGTTCGGATCCCGCTCAAAACTCGAATTAGATTACTGGTGGGCAGAACCAACATCGCCATTGCCACAGCCCCTCAAACTGCACAAAGAAAACAAAATAATGGACATGAACAGGGAAAAAGGGAATAAAACACCGGACAAAGGGGACAGTTCAGTGGAAGATGAGAGAGATAAGAGAGAGAGTGATAATGAAATGTTCTCCCCCAAGAACACGTTTAGTCAGGACAGTAATGATGGCATGTCGGGTGATGAACGGAGAAATTGTAAGACATATATAACAAAATCAATGCATTTATCGAATATACCTTATAACCTTCTCCTTTATTTTTACACTTCATCTACAGGGATGCTTCTGCATATAACAAAGTAGGCAGAGTAAATATTTCATGTTGTCTAGTGGGAAAAGAATCCATAACGTATAGTGTTTACACTTGTGCAACGTTATTTATTAGTATTTTTGTTTAGTCGTTCCAAGTCAAAAGCGCGGCATTCTGAGACTCGCCATGCAATGAGGGTCTTAATACTAATGAAGTATCAATACATAATTCCTATACCTCGCATGTGCAGTATACAGCATGAAGCTGCTAGCAAAAAATATTTAATACATAATTACTTCACCACAGGTGAACAGTTATCATCACCAGATCACAAATCAGGTAGTTTGAAGTTAGTAAGCAAGTTGATCAACCGTCCCGCCGCATCGGTTGGAGGTTCGGGAACCGCAGGATCCTCCGGCACCGATTTACTTACTGACAGGTTAAGATTTGTTTATTTATTTTACTTTTTCCATATCATAAAGGTCGTTCTGTGCAGACGAGTCGTGAATGACCTAAGGTTGGGCTGTCTTTATTTAACGTCTTATAAAAAACGTTGAATTTCAACATACTGTAATTTTAATTTTTTGCATTTTGTAAAAGAGGGAGAGTAGAGAAAACCGGGTGATCTAAGTATGGTAAACACAATTAATGATAATACTTTATTAACAAAATAAAATAAATAAATATTTGAATTATATAAAACAAGTGATCAGACTCAAAAAAGTGCAATTTACTTCTCATGAAATATTGTAAATATTGCAAGATTTTATGAGGAGGACCACTTATAAAATATTACAAAAATAGTGGTTACTTTTTAGAGATCTGTCTGTATATCCCGTCATAGATACATAAATAATAATGAGTTTCTAGATTGAAGCGTTTGCTGGCGCTGGCGGGTAACACGCACGTGAGCGCCGCCACGGGCATCGCACGCTGCAGCTGCGGACATGTCTGCACTCAGAAGAAACAACAGGTAGTTAAATAGCGGGAAAGACGGTGCTGTGAACTTGAAAAAAATACTAATAGCAATTAAATAAATTAATGAATTAAAAGAATATACATGACTTATACATAAACAAACATAAATAGCTATACAAAATAAATATAACATAACAAATACACATATACTAAATAAAAATTATATATTACATTGTGTAGATGATAAAATATTTTTTCTATTTATGTTTTTAAATTATTTGAAGTAAGTAGACATCACGTTTATTAATTTATTGGAATTCTATACTATACGTTTCGCCGCCTCATAAAAGCAGCTAAGACACCGTTAACCCTGTTCTTGTGGTATCTTCCATCTCTACTGAACACTTCCCAATTTTCCTGGATTACAAATTTTAACATATAAAGGATTTTTTTAAAATATTTTATATTCACAATGTATCCCGCACAAAGATGGGTAGGTTGAGAAACATTGGAACCACAATTACGTATAAAATAAAAAAAACCAGGTTCCAACCCTATTAACAAAACTCCGCTGTCACTGTTACTAGGCTTTATCTCAAGAATCATGATAGTTAAAATTTTTATACGTGATGTAATTTTGTGTACTTGATTTATATTAAAAAGGAGCTCCCATGAGTGATTTATTTGTCGTTTTTATTATAGATAATAAATAGTACAGAATTGAGCGCGAGTTCAACTCGCACTTGCCCGGTTTTTTGTAAGTATAGAGTTAAATTGATTTTCTTTCGTCCTCGACGTTTCGCAGTTACTCGGCTTTATACGACATCGACATCGTGAAACTAATAGAAAAAGCTACAGACTGTTATTTTTATTAGAAATTGTTATGTTACGAATATAAAACGAAATTAAATTATTATTTATATTATATATTTTTTTCTCATTATACAGAAACAGCAACCCGGCTTCGTACCGTCAGTGTCTCTATCAACAACGCTGTCAGATAGTTCTATTATATTTAAACATCCCACACCCATCGCGCCGAGAGTTGAAACTGAGGTACTATATTTAATAAACGTCTTATATATATATATTCAAATTCAAAATATTCTTTATTCAAATAGGCAATTATTATAAGCACTTTTGAATCGTCGAATGAACACATGAACAAAAAGCTACCACCGGTTCGGAAGGCAGTTCTGCTGAGAAGAGCCGGCAAGAAACTCAACAGTTGCTCTTTTCAAAGTCAATGGTATAATTTAATTATTTCATTAACTGTCAGCTATCCTACGTGACATTCAATAGACATTAATTCCATACATGCTTATCCTCTAAATATTCTTGAACAGTGTAATAAGCTATACTTGTTAGATTTTTTTTACAGATATTTTAAATTTTGGCAAACCTAGAATACAATGCGGAATTTTATTATATACACGTATGCGCAGACCCATAAATGATTTATTAACTTTTTGGAGGCGAAAACTTTGTGTAACAATCTTATCTTTATTTCTCGTTACTATCGTATGGCTGTCACTATTTTTATTATGACAATGTATATTTTATCGGACAGAGAGAATATTATAATTTTAAATTGGGAAGCAACTGTAAGAATACCTGCATCTTTGAAAACATCTCGAAGAGAATCTCGCGCTCTTAGTTTATAAATATATGTCACGGCTCTTTTTTGCAGGATAAATATTGAATTTATATTTGAGCCACTGCCCCATAGCAGCATTCCATAAGATAAAATACCATGAAAATAGCTATAGTAAACTAGTCGGGCAGTTTCAACGTCCGTCATATATATATATATATATATATATATATATATATATATGCCGTTTGATTCCCTTTACGATACTTTTGCTTTGGTAAATAGAAGCTGACCTTATCAGATACGAAATGGCAGTCATTATCAAACTTAAGACTATCAAGAGTGCCCCATACGACAGCATATCACACAATGTCATCACTCAGCTCAAAAAAGTTCTGCTACTAATATAGTAAAATAACTATGGCTTTTGGAAGACCTCTTGTAGTCCGACAAACACCGTAACTTATAGTACATTACGTTCGTGGCAGGCTTGAAGAACTACACTTAATAGTAAATAGTAATTTAGTTGACTATGTTAAAATTTTTATAAGTTTTTTTTCCTAAGTGTAGAATGGCATTTTAAAAACGTTTTTAAATAAATTCATTCTTTTTTGATAATTTTTTTCCTGGCTGTACTAACTCCAAGGCAGTCACCGGTCATCAACAGTACTACAAGTGACTTGTTGAATTCAGAATTTAAATCGTATGATATATTAGAGCTCCTCTTTTAACAGATATATTTTTCGATGTGCAGAACAATAATTTCACTAAAATTAAAAAGTATATAATTGTTTGGCCCACATGTATATTAACTATAACTGTAATACCCAGGGTCCCCGTGCGCTGTGCCTGGACGGGCTCCCCAAATGGCGTCGTGGGCGACCGCGGATATGCGCGAGGCGTGTCGTGCAACGACTTTTACCACTTTTGCCCAAATTACCGCCACCTAGTGGTGAGCTGTGTTTATATTTGTTTTCGCCCTATATAGTATATAATGTATATAAACCATTAATTTTTTTCCGAAATGAATTCTTTGCTTAGAAATGTTTATTAACATGGTATACAAATGAATTGTTTGTAGTTTTTTCTAATTACACACCTTTTTGAATGAATTAGTGAAATATTGTATACGTTAATACAAATTCAGAAATTAAAATAGCTTTAGTTTCGTTTTGCCGATATTGTTATTATATACCAACAAAGTATATCAATTTATTATTGCCTTTATTTATATTGAACTATTCACCTCATGCGAAATAAATAAGTTTTGACATTCGGCTTTAGATATCCAGATACGTTAAAACATTTTATTCTGAAATTAGCTTGAGGCCCTCGTTTATTTAAATTATTTATACTAATATATCTATTCTAATTTGATAGATTTGATCCCTGTGAAAATGGTGTCGAACCCAACACCCTCGTTACCTCGCATCCTACCGAAACCTCCGCCACAGTCTCTTGAGTAAGTGTTTGATTATGTTAAATCGTTTGATCATATAGAATAAATCAATATCTATACATTTAATAAAAATGTAACTGATCGTTGTCAGTACGAGGAATATACTCGTATATGAAAAATTATAAAGTTTGGGATATTTGACTTTTTATAAATTTGTTTATTCTGTTTATCTAATTGTCTGTGTGTTTATGCACGTTATCCGATTTTCAGAATTAGCTGAGTAACTCACTTTGGATTTAAACCTTCATCCTTCACAGACAAATAAAGGTTTTAAATTTGCAACTACGGCTAATTAAAACATGAACCAAGATATTAAGTATAATATTAATAGTAATTTTTATTTTTCATGACAGCCCATCTTACTACGTTTTGAGTGAATCAAATGGGCAGTTCTTCTTGCATGACGGCGACCAACGTATACCTATCACATCCTTACCTGATTCTCCACATGATATGGGTTAGTATAAGCTTCTGTGGGTTGGGCCTGACGTGTTTATATATTACAATAAAAAAAACAAAGGAAGCTAAAATTTTGATTGAATTAATATCAGTTTAACACTATTTAAAAAGCATGAAAGAATGTATATTCAGATTTAATTTGCATATTGAAATAAATTCATATATAATAATAACGATTGAATTTAAAATGGCTTTGAGTTTTTATTTATTCTGAATAAACAATGAAATAATTCGTGTAAATAAATGTATTTTTTTTATATTAAAATAAATCAGCAGTTATTCTAGAATGAAATCTGCGTAGCCATTCTTCAGCTAAGTTCAGGTGTCCACGATTCCGATAGCGTACTGTTTTTGTTGTACGTAACAACACATTTTAAGTGCGGAAAGTCACTCTGACTGCAGATGCAGGTGGCATTGAATTGAATTACATTATAGCCTAGCTGATAAATGAACTATCCATTATGCCTATAACTGTAACACAACGATTTTTCAATTGGAAGCAGTAGTTCCTGAGGTGAACGCGCCAAATGAAATGAACTTTTCAACTTCATAATTTTGTAAAAATTTCAAGTTCGGGCGGAAAGTTGAATGAATATCTTAAAACTATAGTCTTACTACTCCCTTTCCTATACAGCATGAAGCAAATTTCGATATTTTTTGTTAGCTTCACGCTATATCCCACACATAGTGAGTTGTAAAACTGTAAACCGCGTGTTAAAACGCTCCGAACCCATTAACAATACACGTTTATACAGTTGCCCACATACATGTTACATTGTAGAACTCAACGCTGCGCTTGCCTCATTATCAGAGAGAACAAATGAAAATATAAAATTTTTCATTTCCTACAACTTCTCGCATTTAACTAGTCACACGCTTGTGCCCTGCACTAAGACTTGAATCGAGATAATATTTGTGCTAATTTAAATTTAATCTAAATAAGAAATTATTATTTCAGTAAACGATCTGAAAACCGACGAGGATGAAGATAACAGAGATATAAAAATAGTAAAAGTTGAAGGTTCTGAAGGTGGCGCAGAACAAAAAGACGGAAAAGATAACGAAATTAATCTAAAAACAGAACAAGTGGATATTACTAGTAAGTAATCACAATAATTTCGTTTCATTTAATTATCAAGAACATATATTTATAGAGTATAATATTTTCTTAACAAACATAAGAGAATTTCGACGTAGCCTGATGACAACGTATGCCTTAGTTTGTCAGAGCGCTTGGACAGTGACGATAGGCCTGGGTTTAAATCCCACAACCTTCAAATTTAATATGTTTACTAAACTTTCTATTTTATTTGTTTAAATAATAATAATAACATTTCCATTCCTCCTCCAGGCTTCCTCCCTTCGGAGTCCATGTCTCTCTCCCCGTCCCGGCTGCTGCGAGACGCCGAGGGCTGGTTGGAGGGCTCAGTCCAAGACTACTCCCTCAGCAGCTTCCTCGGTCATCTGGAGGGCAGACACCAGCCTGAGCTTGTGGTGAGACTTGCCTATATATATTTATGTTACATCACGTTATTTTTTTGTTTCATTTAATTATTGTTATCTGTATTATTAGCATGCTTAGGTAAGGTAGGTACGGTAATAAGCTTATATAATTAATTTAATTAATCTCTTTATCCGGGAAATAGTCTAATAGAATATCTTTAGACTTAAACATAAGCTTTCTTTATCCGTATGTTGCAATTTAATTTAATAATAGTTTTTATTATTCACAGGTGGACTCTCAATTACAATCCCTTATGGCTGAATCGAGTGTGGATTACGTCGCTAAATTTGCTGACCTTGCAGCTGAGGTTACCGATGACCCTGACCTTACTGATGACCTTTCATAATAATTATTTGTTATGTTAAAAAAGCAGCTTCACGCAATTTCCCTCATAGAACAATAGGTATATGAGGGAAAAAATATTGTGTAAAAAAATATATATATATATTTATATAAAAGTGAGAATGGAACCCATGACCTTCACTTTTACAATCTCACCCTGCCCCTGCGGCATGACGTCCTCTATGTACGTTAAACAGTATTTTATGTTCTATTTTGTATTATATGTGGCATAGTACATTTAAATGTTTGAACATTCAAAAATTTATACATTTTAATGGATTAAAGCATGTGTTTTTTTTTATAACATATATTTTAGTCTTTTTCGTAATCATCATGTAATTTATTATCTGCATGTTTTAATATATTTTTTTGGATGTTTTTGTATATCAAATATTAAATTAAATTGATGTGCTGTCTGTAGTTTCTTGTCGGCTCTTCTCAGCAGAACTGCCTTCCGAACCGGTGGTAACTTTTTTGTTTATATAGTCATTCGACGATTCTAAAGTGCTTATTTGTTGTAAAATAAATTAAAAATATTATTGTACTACTTTGTGTTATTATTTACTAATATATTTGACTATAAATCATAAATAATTTATTTCAATGGTTTTTCAAATTTTATAACATTTAAAAAAATTTAAATCATTAAAATACAATCAACGAAAAAACGTCGTAATGAAGACATTCCAGTGTATTTTCTTTTAGAGAGAAGAATACTAGATTTTCATTATCCACTTTCTTTCCTTCATATTAGAAACGTTAAGTTGATATGTAGATAAAAAAATTAAGAATTTAGTATATAAATATTGAGTTAATAACTTAATTAAATATTTGTATTGATGTAACGTTAACTTGCCTTGCTTCTGTCCTGTTTAATTTGGCGAATACTCACTCGCTGATTTGGTCGTATCGTCTCTGTTTGCTTGGAATGTATTTTGATGCGCATGTTTAAATTAATTTCCAAGCAAGTAAATACTAGAAAATTGTTCTACCTGCTGTTTTTTTTAGTCAAGTAAATAAAGGTTACTAGTGTTAAAGCTTAAAAAATATTCTATCATATTAAATATGGCAACATTTATACAGTATACGTCATTTAGTCGTGACATATTAAGCGAGTCGTGACATATCAAGTTTAGGTTAAAATAGTAAATAATTAAAACATGCAGTCAATTAAATAAACTATGTAACTCTTGCATATTTACGCCATAATAAGTATTCCTCGATCCTCAATATTTATTTTGTTTATTATAATTTCTGTTATTTATTAGTGTTTAAGTAAAAATAAATATGTTATTCGAAATAATAATGTAAGTTATTACTTTTCAACTAAAACTCGTGACTTAGATAGTCACATAGTCACATAGTCACATTAAAACTATTTTGTGTAATGCGATTATCGTTTTATTACGTAAATAATATGTCTCTCTGTAAATATAATGTAAATGCTATATTCTTTATGGAATGTTAAACATTCCTTATTAGAAATTTAATATTATTAAATAAATTACCACTATATATTAAAAGTGCACAGCTGTATTGTAAAACTTCGATTTCACAAATACTGTTTGCACATGTTTGATATAAAGTAAATATTGATTTACATAGCTCTTTTTTAAATCCTGTAATTTAAAACATATAAAATAACTCCAGAAAATTAAACATATTCATACATATTTTTTAATGTATTAACTTCTCACTTCTACTATCTAGGGCAGGGTTGATAAAGAGAGAATTACGTCTTATGGCACTCAATTCTCTGGATTCTAGTGCTATTTATTCCTCACACTAAAATGACACCATAGAAAACCTGAGTATAACTGTAATATTAAATAATTTCTTCTCATAAAAAAAATTACTTCCTTTCCAGATTGGTGGTGATTTTGCCATTACTTTTCTTTGGTGTACTATGTTTTGGTATATTTGTGATAGTACCATGTGCTTTTATATTCGCCTCATGGTATATGAGAATAAAAGAGAGAAAGTTGCAGAGGAGGAAACGAGATGGTCCTAACATTGCTTTCTTTCACCCTTACTGTAATGCAGGAGGTGGCGGCGAAAGAGTATTGTGGGTTGCCATTAAAGCTTTATTGACAAGGTAAGAACAATTTCAAACAAATATAACTTGACTTGAAGCTTTTTTTAAATTTACTCACAGGGTACACAGGATGAGCCTAGTGTTAAGGGTCACAATTTTTGAGCGGTGGAATAATATAACATTGCACTACATACACATTATATTACACATATTACTACATTGCACATTATATTATAAGAGCGGGTAAATGAAAATAATTTATGAATCTGAACAAGAACCGAAAACTGCTCCGCTGCACCAAGATTTACTCAAAATATAATTTCATGCCTCTTGCATATGTGGACATTTCTTTATTTTTCAAATATATTATA
This sequence comes from Heliconius aoede, assembly GCA_037355905.1. Taxonomy (NCBI): domain Eukaryota; kingdom Metazoa; phylum Arthropoda; class Insecta; order Lepidoptera; family Nymphalidae; genus Heliconius; species Heliconius aoede. The sequence continues at coordinate 189,593 of JBAIZZ010000229.1, forward strand.
AAAAGTTTACCAGTTGTAGGAAAATAATAACCCTACAACTTAAAACTGCACATCTTGGTCCAAGAAGCACAATATTGAGTTATTACATTTAAAAAAAAACATAGAACCCTTTTGTTATAGTGACATAACACTAAAAATACTAAAAATATTAAGTCTTCATCTCTAATTCTCTTGTGTGTCTTCTAATCCTAAAGTAAACTCATATCATTAACAAAAATTAAAATTATGTTTTTCAGCTATCCAGATTCCCATATATACATATATACAGTAGAAACAGCTGAACCTATTACTATATTAAATAAAGTGCAAAATCAATTCAATGTTAAAGTAGATCATGAAAAGATCAACTTTGTTAGACTTACTATGCAGAAGGCTATAGAAGCTGAGACATATCCATACTTCACTTTGTTACTACAGAGTTTGGGAACCATGGTCCTGGGGATGGAGGCTTTTATGAAGTTTAATCCAGGTAGATTATGCAATTAGTTTTCATTTACTCTTGGAAAAAGAATAGCATTAAAGTCTGGTTTCTACTGCAAGAGTGCAATGATTATGTGTAACGGACGGCAAGGCTTTATAAATTAACATTTCTAACAACAAAGAGAACTAGAGTTCACATCAACTGTTGCTGCTCACAGTTTACTGTGCCAAGTTCAATGAAAAGAAACAAATATATTTGTAATTCATTCATAATTTCATTCATAATTAGTAAAATTTAATACTCTGGAAACTATATCTCAATGTAAGAAAAACTAAACCAATTAAATTCTACTTTTATTTTAACACATTTATATACATGTTTGTTTTTCTTCACAGATATCTATATAGACACAATGGGTTGTGCATTCACATATCCAATATTCCGTTACTTAGCCCAATGTCGCGTAGGCTGCTATACCCATTACCCTGTCATTACAAGTACTATGATGCGCAGAGTTAAACACCGCATCACAACATACAATAATAGGAGTATTATAGCTAGAAACCCTATACTGACTTGGTGTAAATTGCTTTACTATAAAATTTTTGGTTGGGTATGTATTGAATTTTAGAAGAATATTTTTGTTTTACTGATAATTTAGATGTATTTAAAAGGATTTTAGTAGGCTGTGTTAATAAAAAATAAGAAAATAAGTTTAATTAAAGTCCTAAAAATGTAAGACATTTGTCTTAAACTGGCTTTACTATTACTTCATCACTATGTGTAATACTGGGTTCTCTTTACCTACTATATGCGGGATATATACGGGATACAGCGTGAACCTAATTTTCTAACCCAATTTTTATACATTTTCCAGCTTTATGGGGTAGCAGGTCGCTGCGCGGATATAGCAATGGTCAACGGTACTTGGACAGAGGAACATATTAATGAATTGTGGAAACAGCCGTTTAATACGCATAGAGTTTACCCACCTTGTGAGGTAATATGGATTTTTCCTTTTTTCCCGTGATAAGAAGACACTGCTTGCAATTTTTATATTTTTCTTTTATATATTATGCGAGGTCTAATAAATTTAGGGCCAGTTTCACCAGTTATAACTAAAATGTCAGATAGTAATCTAATAATTAATGTTATCTCAGACAGGATGAAAGTGCAAAATAACTATTTCTTATATTATATTTGTTACATTTTTAAATTACAAAGAAATATGTAACAATAAAATGCATGTGTCACATGTGTATCTACTAGATATTGCTATTCGAGACCTGTGATACCAAACCTTATAGCTTGTCTGGCAGATAAGGCTGTCCGGGACTTAATCAGCCAGTAGTGAAACTGGCCCTTAGAGAAGTGAAATTATATATCTTATAATGGATACTACATTTTTTCATAAGAGTGCCTATGGAAACTTCAGCGAAACTCGTTATGAAAGCGCCAGTAAAAACAAAAAATAATACATTTGTTTATTTCCAAAGGTATCAGAACTAAAGAAACTAAGATCTCTAGTAAAAGACTCGGATCCGATACAAATAATATCGGTGGCGCAGTTCCGTCCGGAGAAAGATCATCCTTTAATGTTACAAGCGTTGTATGAGTTGCGACATTTGCTCAAAAACAATGAAATGCTGTGGAATAAGGTACGTCACTATACATAGATATGGCAAATGAGTCTGTGAAGTCTCTGTATTCTCTGCTTTATTCAAACTGAGGCATAATTTGAAGTTTTTACTTTTATATATAAAATGTTGTGTACATTTAAGTAATGTATTACTTAATGTTTTTCATGTCCTTGAGTGATTCTAAAAATAAAAGGAATACATAAACTTAAACAACTGTCTTTATTTATTTAAATTCACTTTTAAATTTAACCCTTTTATACACATTACAAATTAGTTATTATGCATAAATATCTATCTATATTTCTTAATTCTGATAGAACAATTACCACAAATTATACTTACTATACTTAACAAATCAATTAATCCACAGATAAAATTAGTATTAGTGGGTTCATGTCGTAACCCAGCAGACGTAGAACGTGTCCAACAACTGCGGGACCTGGCGAAACACTTGGCCCTAGAGACGAATGTAACGTTCTCCGTGAATGCGCCCTTCGCCACTCTCCTGCAGTTGTATCAGACCAGCTCGATGGCGATACATGCTATGTGGAATGAGCACTTTGGGATAAGTGAGTTCTGATTCTTTTTTTTTACTTTGGTAGCATATCGATTATGTTAGATATATTGAAATCCAACATGAAACATGAGACTGGACTTGCTGTTCAGTGCAAATGTGTATGTAAATGAACCTGGTTTTAGAAACCATAAAAGTATGCATTTCTCTGTAAATGGATCTGACTTCTTGCAAATTATATGTTTAAGGAGACTAACATGTCTCCGTAAACATTTCATTTGCAACATTAACTGTATAATACCCATTCTATAGCAATATACGTGATTTGGCTGGTAAATTATTGTAATTATACGAAAACAGTAAATATATATTCTTTAATACTGTCCAGGTTATTTATTAGACAAGCTGTACCAAATAATTTAAAATTATTAATATCATAAAAAAATATACAGGGTGAAAGTGTAAGTAACACTTTAAATGAAACCACACTTTTAACTACTCGATAAAAGCCTTATATAATTAAGAATAAAAAAACCCAAAACCCAACAATAAAGGGATATTTTCAAACAAAACAATAAAATTATCTTTTTAAAATAAAACGACATTTGTAAAGTATGACATACACACGCAAACTAACGCTTAGTAGTATTTTTGTTGTAGTAGTACTGTTGAGGTGTCTTGATTAATTTCTTAAGGTATTGGTTTGAAACATTTTAACATATATGCTGTTTCCGTAAAAGGGTCGCTGATACTTTCATACTATATAATTTACATCTCGTTGTTTACGAAAACATTAAAATCGCCAGGTGTAGTAGAATGCATGGCGGCCGGCCTCATAACCATCGCCCATCGCTCCGGAGGTCCCTTAGCTGACATCATAGAGACCACAGAAGGTTCCAGAACAGGTTTCTTGGCGTGCGAACCTGATGAATATGCGAGAGCTATTTTAGAGGTTATTGCCTTAACCATGGATGAGAGAAAACGGATTGTTGAGGCTGCTAGGTGAGTTTAATATTTAGAATTACCATTTTGTATGTAGGTCCAATAATAATAATTCCAGAATGAAGCCATAATGTTCTTATACAACTTTATGGAAAGAAAATATTTAATAAGCAGTTATAATTTTTTTATCAAATTATCATTCTCTATTAATTTTTACATAGCCGAAATTTGTAAAAACTTCCCCACAGATGTGTTATCAACGGACATATGTTATAGCGCTTGCATAAGAATTTTAACGTAGCTTGATAAGAACTATATAGCTTACTTTCCTTCACTTTGAAAGTATTATAATTACTAATATTTTCGTCTGATCAGAGCAAGGAAATCATAAATTTGCGCATTATAACCTTTTGATAACAACATTCTTTATTGGAATTCATTATGTTTTCTTTGCAGTCATTCGGACATAAAAATACCAATCAAAAATTTACATTTTAAATATTATCTTTGATGACAAAATTAAACAGGTTGATAATATGAAATTAAACATACCTTCTTAATTTTTGTTTTCGTTCACGGTATTATTTTGTTTATATTTCTTGAACGCTCATTGTTTGTTTAATAATAAAGAATTAATAAATTGTTTTTTTCATTTCAGAGCCTCGGTTGACCGTTTCTCCGAGATGGAGTTTGAAAAATCATTCCTTAGAGCAACAGAGCCTTTGATAAGCTTAGAGTGACTTAATATATACATTTCTTTCCAATAGGTATAAGTTGAAATGCTTATTACACTGATATAACCAAAAATAAATAAAAGATACTAAAGAGCACTAAAAATCCAAACTATAATATTGTTGTAAGTGATTATCATTTTTAATTTAGGCTGTATTAGTTTAGTGAAGTGTGTTCTTCTCTCAATACGCATTGAGAGATGATATTGACCAGAAAGTAAAGAGTGGAGTGTTTTAACAATAAGTTTTCTCTGTCTACCCATGCCTGCTATACACGGGATATGTGGTGAAGACAGTATCAATATATTAATTTATAACGTTATTATCACCATTTTAGTGGAGTTGGCAAATTTCATTGTAAGAAAGCAAAGTTTTACACAATATGTTAAATAAGAAACTAATCATTATGAGTAATATTTTAGTTATTAAAGTTAGTAACCATGTTTGTGATTTAAGCAACTTCTGCCAAATCTTTATTACTTGTAGATATTCATATTTACATCATTTATAGTCAATGAAAAAATTTTTTTTGGTTAAGACTTTTCTACAGCAAAATCGAAGTTGTTATTGTATCTATTTTTATTTTTAGTTTACATCGCTTAAAAAAACATAATAGAAAAAAAATTATGACATGATTATTTTTCTTACGGCAATATTATATTATTGTGCTGTTATATAAATTTATTTGTATGTAGTGTAATAAGCGTTTGTGTAGATTAAATAATAAATTTTACCAAAGTTATCATTTGCTTTTATTTCCATTTTTTTTATAAAACATTACAACATAAAAATAAAATATATATAAAGTTACTCTTAAATTATGATAACAAATTGTTACATTCAAAGTGGCTTGCCATATTAATTTTACCAATATGTTAAAAATCATTATGTATTATAGTGCACCTAATTTTTAATATTAAGTAATAATTTCGAAAAATTAAAATATACCTTTAAATTTGTAAGTTCAAAAACATATGTTACTTGCTTATAATTATTTATTTAGTTTCAAGAAAAATAAATGCAAACCAAGCCTTATAAATGAAGTTGTTTTAAATAAAATTCACTTTGAATGTTCTAATACAAAAGTTTGTGAGGAATGTCAACTATATTGAACTACTTTTTCATGTTAAAGAGCATCCCACTCGGTCCCGTGGAATTAGTCTTAACTCTGATCCATGCTTGAGGAAGACATTACCTAGAAAAATAAATAAATATGACTGAGTGACTCTAAACGCGACGTGTTGTAGGTTCGATTGTCACTCGAGGAAATAAAATATGTAATATTTTCATTTTTCTACTATGGCGCGGCGTTGATATCCGCCGTTCCGTTTGGTTTCAATTCATAGGGAACCCAATGTCCTTCCTTCTGGATCATACCCAAACTTTTAAGATGTTTTCCTATTGTTGAGAAGTTAACTTCCAATGACGTAGATAATTCTTTAAGTGTTTGACAGTTATGGGTTCGATTTCCATTCTAGGAATTGATAAAATTTTAGATATTTTTATTTCCCTGCTTTAGTAGTAAAAGTTTCGGCGTTCAGCTAACCCTAAACGCCAAAACATTGACAATGTGGCAAATTGAGAGTGTATGGGAAACTAAAACATCTTCATCCAAATATAGAGAAACATAAATCACCTCATTCCTTACTTTCGCCAGCTTTTCTTCAAATAAAAGCCCAGTATAAATAATTAATATATAATAAGCTCACCAGCAGTTTGTTGGGGGTTAATACCGATACCGTCATCGGTTATAATTGCGCTGGTAGCAGGTTCAACGCGAAACTCCTCCGCTGCAAACTTTAGCACCGCTGTGAATGGCGTCGCTTCGGGTACGCTTAAACTGTGTGACATGGAAATATAGTGATTATCGTTGTATAAATTATAATTGAAACTAAAAAAATAAGTTCTTCAATTTGAACGTAAAAATAATGTTACCGTATTACTTTTGGAAAAATTATATGGTGACTTTTCCAGATCAACAATATAAAAAATTATATCTCTTTATTTGAGAATTACAACAGACAGGCCATCGTGTCACAGTGGAACAGTGTGGGCCTGAGAATGGAATGGTTGAGTCTAATGAGAGATTACACTGTCAATTTTAATTAATTACATTCTTCCCCTGTTCTAGTAATACAGTGCAAATTTGAGCACAAAATTGAGAACTAAAAACTAGGTTTTTGTTTGTTTTCCCTCTATGCTGGTTACAGCAAGAATAAAAAAATAAGCTGTATATTTTATCCATCCATACATTTTAATTTATAAATTTTTATACCCTAGATTGATTGGAATATTAATATTGTAACTTTTAAACATGACAACTACTTTGATACAAAGTTATGAATATTGCCCTTATTAACTACATGTCAATGAATTATATTATAATCAGAGTACTTTTTAATTTAAAATTATTTGACATGAATATTGCAGCAAGAAATTTGGCTCAGGAAGAAATTAAACAAAAAAAAATTTGAAAAAAGGACAAAACCCATTTATTTACTCAAGTACACAATAAATTTTCCCAAAATACTCTATCTTCATTCATCACAATTATAACATCAAAAAATTCTAACTTCAAATTATGATCTTTATAAATAATTTTAACAATCGATTTTAATTCAGAAAATGTTAGATTAACATAAAAATATTCCATTGACATATTTTCTTTAATTAATCGACCACAATCTATTAAAAGTTTGGTGACATGCTTAAATACACCTGCATGAATTAAAAATATTTTAATGAGCATAGTCTCTTCTGTATTAAAAAACAATTTCCAAAATGTCTGACTAACTGTCCAATTACTTTTATTTGATACGAAAGATTCAAATGCTTCTAAAACAATATGTACTTCCCTATGATATTTAATATCCTTATTTAATAAACTTGTTAACAGCATGTCCAAGATATCTTTGTTGCAATTTTCTAACATTTGTAATATGAATTTGTTTGAATTTTTTGTACCAGACATTTCTGTTAAGAGTAATAAGCTTTTAAATTCTAATAAAACTTCTCTAGGAAATTCATGTAAATTTTTGAAAAGTGTCTCTTTAGAAGCTGCTTCTAAAATAAAATCATTTAAACATATTTCTAACTGTTGTTCAGAAAATAATTCGACAAATATAGAGAATGCTGCATCCATCAAGGTTATATTTGATGAAGAATTAATTACCTTTTTTAATATATACTTAGGTGGATCTGAAAAGCATTGTTTAAAAAATAGACTTGAGGCATTTTGTTTTTTATTTACAGTAGATAAAAAATCCTCCATAACATTCTTTTCCTGAAGCTTATCTAAGCATTTTCCTATATGTTGCGATATTAAAAACGAATTTCTGATTTCTTCTAATGTAGTATTGTCATTAGGCCAATTGCTTAATCGGCACAAATTTATATATTCTTGAAAAAATTTAAGAAAAGACGGTATGACAGCCATATTAGACTATGTAACTTCAAAGTACATGCCCAGGAAAACTCAGCATCTGGCAAACAAAAATTAATATTTTGGCTTATTTGAAAAGAAAGAATTTTAGCAAATAAAAAAGGAATAAAAGCAATTTGCTAAGTTGAAGTTACATTCATCTGTAGGCTTCTAATTTACAAATAACTCAACTTACACTTTAAAAGGTAGTTTGGGGTCCGAAGTCAGGGTTATCTTGAATGTAACTTTAGACCTGAAAAGTTAAGAATAAACTGAATTGAAACACTGATATTTTTTATTTATAGTTTAGTTAAATTTAAACGAGCACTTACATGTTTCAAATAATAATTGAAAAACTGTTCTCAGTATATATACCAAGCAGAAGAAAACTGAAAGTGGCTGTCATAAGTCAGCTGTCGTCGTTAGTTTAGTGACGTGACACATTAGTGACATTACACTTAACGAGATGTTTGACATGAAACGCAATTAATTATTCGGAAAATATGAAAAATCATTAAACTAAATAAATTAAAATTATTACAACTGTATTTCTATAAAAACAATTAGAATATTATAAATATATTTTACCTTAATAAGAACATCAATATTTGTTATATAAATAGTAATGTAATGTTAAAATACAATAAATAGATTTTATATAAATATTTAGTTTCCATATTAATAATAATACACAATACAATCTTCGATCTTATTGTCCATGGAGAATAGTTGATCGAAGTTTACAATGCTTAAAATATATAACTGACATAACGAAAAATGTTTGATTATGTCAAACTCAGACCGTCACTTGATTTGACGTTTATCATTCTATAAAAGACTTGTTTTGGGTTTCAACAACATCGAATTTATTGACTAAAGAAAATAATAATCAAAAATGTTATTTAAAACAAATTTACTCGAAACTATAACCATATTATCATCTAGTGGGACAATTATATGTATTATTTTGAACTATCTAACGAATATATCCCCAATAACTGGAATTTGGCTTATTATTTACCTCTTATTCCTGTTTATTGCGTCGGTGTTTTGTAGTTTTAAATTCATCCAATGGTTACTTAATCAAAATAAACCTATAAAATATAATTTGGATAATGTTCTTAAGAAATATCCGTTTTTATCGTTCGTTTCTAGTTTTTCACCGCAAATAAATACAGGAAATAATAGAGAACCGATTAAAGAATATGATACAAATGAACTAAGCGTAATAACTACGGTGTTAGAAAGAAAATTGGTGTCATCTTGGTATGTTACATATATATCAGAGGAGATTGGATTTCCTTTTGCATGCAAGCAAATGCTAGATCAGATGATTGCTAAAACCTTCCAGGTATGTTTTTAAAAAAGGTAAAATTATACATGCAGTAGTAGCAGCACACATCTGATTATAAATGCGATGGTTTTAAATTGTATACCCACTCAGAGGAATGAATATTCTTAAATCATCATAATTTTTCTGTTCTGGTAAAAAAGCATCTGGGTGGAATGAAAGTATAGCCAAATATCGATTCTAGTTTCTGCCTAGCTTATTATGCAGTATGTGGGGTAAAGTATGGCAGAGAATATATATAAATATATATATAATTAAAATATGTAATAGAATATATGGATAGCTTGTTAATTATTTTTTGTATAAATAAATGTTTACAGATATGCAATAAAATAGAAACTAAAGATGTGTATGTAGACATCTGTGCCATCATTACTAGCCATTTAAAAGAATATAAAAAAGCTATTAAGAGACATGAAGCCACACCAGATTGTTCAATTGAAGACTTGTATAAAAAAAATCATCATATATTTAATAATAACAATAAAAAAAATACTTCTGCTGACCATTGTATTAATATATTAAGAATAATATTGAAAGAGTTAGTACCATGGGAGTTATGGGATACTCCATATTCTGAACTACTTGTGAGAATATTAGCTAAAAAACTAGATATTTTAATTGATACTACTATTACTGATCCAATATGGCTAAATGATAGATTACTTACTATTCTTTTGACTAAAAAAAATGATACAAATAATGAAAAGCAAGAGAAACCAGAGGTTGGAGTACAGCAAGAGCCTCAAACACCTAATATTAATAATGATAATAATATAATACTCCAAACACAAAATAATATAACTGAAGAGAAAGAAAATAAGAAAGAAGATGGTCAAATGTTAGTAAATGAGGGTAAACCAGTTGAGATGAAGCCAGTTCTAAGACAGAAAAGGGGAAGGCAGGGAAGGAATGAAGTGAAAATATATGACAGGATTATTGAAGGTAATCCAATTCTTATCCTGTTTGAGCATATGTGTAAAATTTTTGGTCTTTTTATATTGTTGGGATAACTCTTTAATAAATGTTAAAACATAAATATTTTTTAAGTACATATAAAATAAAATTGATATGTAGATTTGGACATTAATTGCTAACCAGCATTAATTAATTGTTAATGTATTTATTAGCACATTTTTTACAATATTTTACTTTATATAATTTTTTTCAGTTATTGCTGAGTATTGTTTTTATTTTTTTTTTCATGCTGTATCCGGCACACTGCAGTGTAGGCAGAAGGAACCATAGGGAGGGGAGGGATAATTAAGACATTCCACTTCTCACTTTCTACCCAATTCTGCATGTTGAGTAGCAGAACTCAACCAGAGCGAACTCTGGTGTCAAGGCAAAAGGCGTCTAGTGGCGCCGAAGTGTAATTTCGAATACGATCGATAGCCTAAATTTAGGGGAAGTGAAATCCACAACCAGTTCCTTGTCTCGTTACGATTATAGATTATAATAAGGAGACTAGTACACATTGTTTAAATACATTTCAGGGAGTGTTAAAACCTGGGAAACGGATATGGATTTACAATGTATAAGCGTGGGTCAGGATCTTTTGGCCAGCTTGGATGAAATATCGCTCAGCAGGCTGTGGGGGCATGAGGAAGTGGATCATAGTCCTAATATGAGTGCATCTCCGCAGCCATTGTGGTTTGGTACGTATTTAATTATAAAGTAGTGTGATTTAACTGTATTTCAAAATTTAATAATAAATCTCTATTACATAGTAAAATGAATATAATTTGATTAAAAATTGAATCTTCAATATTGTCAAGTATTATTATTATATTAGTTTGGGGATATTAAAAAATTTTAAATCTTTTAAGATTTTTTAATCAATTGATTTTGATGTAGAATTCAACAATATTACGTTTCGTTTGAAGAATTAAGTAAAACTCGAAACAAAAAATATAGTCTCTCTCTCTCTCTCTCATATTTTTTTTTGATATACTTTTACATATAGACCTTCCCTAAAGATCTCTTGAACATTAAGTAATACATATTTCGCACACTTGGACGAAGAAAACTTACATGCTACATGCTTACTTCGTGAAACCGTCCCAACACTATCTGAGCAGTTTTTAAATAAAAAAAAAGAAAATTATTTCCTTTGATATTGACAAATTTGTATAATCAATATATATCCCTAGGTGAAGAAGACACTCTCGACTTAGAAGAGCCAAAGAAATCCTCAAGTCCAAACCCCACAGATGCCCTCCTTAAAGACCTGCAGACCACCGTCAACCAGGCGAAGACCAAGATCGGGGACCTTCAGGTCTTACACGTAGATGTGAAGCAAAGTGTATGTTTTGCACGGACTATCTGCCTTGTTTCGTTTATCTTCTTTTGGCCTCTTTTTTCTTATTCTTAGCTTCACATTATTTCGCATATAGATAGGTAGAGGGTATATAATTTTAAGACACTCTATTCTCCGGGCAACAAAAGCATTGGGCGGTCCCCAATGCTTTTGTTACTTAGAGTGCCTAAATGTAAAGTTACCCCTAGTAGGAGTTCACAACTATCGAGTTCACAGTCAGATTCAGTGCTAAGAATTCTTTCTTCTTCTTCTTTTTCATTCTTTCTAAATAGAAATTCACAAATGTTATCCACAAATGTGAATTCCTATTTTTGATACTTATTATCACTTTTTCTTTGGGATTTTTTGAGAAGATAGTTTTATTACTAACAAATATATCTAAAATATCATTAGTCCGTTATCATTTTAATATACATAATTGAATTTTCTAGAATAATAACGCTTCTTTTTAAAAAAATCAATAGTAAAACGAGGTGGCAGATAGATTTAGCCGTGTGGTCCCGGCTTAGAATAGGATCACCCTGGTATTGTCGGTGTCGTAAGAGGCGACTAAAGTAAGTGTGGTAGAGTCACGTCGCCAGTAATGGCAACACGCATGGGCAGACTCGACCGGATTTTAATACCACCCCCGACATTTTAAACCGGCGTGAAGTAGTGGCCCTTGCCACTGCGTTTTGCATTAGGTAATGCCGGGCCCCGGTGCCTTTTATCTCCACCTTAAAGGCTGGCAACGCACCTGTAGCTCCTCTGGTGTTGCATGGGGTCGTGGGCGGCGGTGATCACTTACCATCAGGTGACCCGAACGCTCGTTTGCCTTGTCCTCTCCCATTAAAAAAAAAATAAAAAAAAAAAGATAAAGCGCAAGTTTTTTTCTACACATAAGTAATGTATGTGCATGATACATGTGATTTAGATTGCTTTTTTATCTGTTGATTTAAATTTCAACTTACATATATCCAACACATTAATAGACTATACAGTAATTGTGCCATTATGGAGTTAAGCTAAATATGTATCTAGAATCTTAATATTATAAAGCTAAAGCGGATATTTGGTCGTACGCGCTAATCTCAGAAACTATTGATTTAAATTGAAAAGATCGTTCTGTATAGGATCATTCATCTAATATGCTTGCTATAGGTGTACTAGATGTTATTTGACATTCTTAGACGTTAAACGTTTAGATGTAACCCGCTATGCGGTCCGCATCAAATTGAAATTCAAACCATATACTCACATCGATGATAATCCGAAAAGACTTGTTTTTTCTACATTTACTTAAAAGAAAGATATGGCCGCTTATATTGCAAATACTTCGGCAATCTAAGGGGAATTAAAATTAATAGGGTACTTCTGGTAATGGCTAGCTATGGCATGGCCTGTGGGCAATGGTCAGCGGCCCACCCTTTGCTGGACCTCGCTACGCCCATAGATCTCACTTAGGATAAATGATCTATAAACACAAATTTCTTAGAAACAAAGGTAGACTCTACGATCTATAATAAGAAACTTGTTTCAACAAGATCTTTTCCACTATACAATGCTTTGATTGTGGGGTATTTGTCACCATTCTTGTCTATGGGAGCTCGTCTTAAGTATCAGACACGTCATACCGGGTGGTAGGAGATCACATGTGAGGATGTAAGAATATAACATTTGATTGATTTGATTTTGTACTAATATGTTAACTAATATATGTACTGTTTAAGTAATGTAAATGCATGTATGCAAGTACGCATGTCACGCGTCCCGTCACGCTTGATTGTGCAAGTCATGCTCGATATTGTTATTGTTTTTAACGTTTAAAAGTAAGTATATTTACTTTATTGATTATTTTGTGGTTAACTACAACACACACACACACACACAAACACACAACAATGGTTAACCATTGATTCAGAACATTTATATAATATAGTATTTTCTACAACATCTTGAGGGAATTACAAATAGTTTTACAAATAAATGTAGAAATGTCAATATGTGTTTAGCTTATATTTAATTGGTTACAATATATTTCTCTTAGCTTAATACTAGTTAAATACTAATTGACGATGCTAAAAAGGTTATAAACTTACACTATTATTTTTAATATTTAATTGTAATATTTTTATTCTATAAACAACACTCATGATTTTGCCCTCATAGCACGGGAACCTAGACACTCCTTTTTTCAACATAGATTTTGCTCTAGAAAATAATATGTACAGTCCTGAGGAGAAACTGATACAATACAGTCATGAGAATAAAATAATAATATTGACTTTGTCTTATTTTTTTTTAAATACTCGTAGTAATTATAGTAATAATTAATTTAGGACGAAGCAGCCGGTATGATGGAAGGACTATTAGACAAGGGCATCGCAGGTATCAAGAAGGGCTTACGTTTCACAGGTCTTAGTGATGATTCGCAAGTAAATACAAATTATAGAATTGTTATTATTTCATTACTTATTAATTATTTATTAATTATTAATAATTTATATATTTATTATTAATTATTTTATTATTGGGGAAATGAAAATATTGAATATTTAATTTCCTAGAGTGGGAATCAAACTCCATAACCTGTCACCCCTACAGTCGCACGCTTATGTCCCTTCGCTACGACTGGCCTAAACATACAATTTACTTATAGTAACAATTATAATTCATATTCTAAATAACGATATATTTGTATTAAACACTTATACACTACCAAACTTCCTTCTCTTACTAATTATAATTTAATTTCAAAATTTTCTCAAAAGGAAAAATCACCAGCTCATAAAGAAAAGAGTACTGAAAAAATATCTCCTTCAGAGATATTCAAAAGTAAATACAAACCGGAAACAGTCATGGAGGCAAAGGAATCGTATGTGCCTACTTTGCAGAAAGGTATACACAAATATTTTTATATGAAATGACTTAAAAATATAATTCTTACAGCTTTAAATTCACTATTTAATTTAAATAAATTAATTTTATATATTCTAGAAGAAAATGGTGTTTCCGCTCCTCAGTTGATCAAACAACGCAATGTGACGTCTCAAGATAGCATGGTATGTATTATAGAAAATTAATTTTTTCAAAGCCACGGTATTTCAACTGACAACCTGACAGTCCACTACCATCAACTACCAGATTGCGTGCTCATTTATTTCAATTCACTACAATTATTTAAGTTTAAGTTTATTATATAATTCCAAAACTAAATCTACTCTTGTGTTCTGACTAGTGCTTGGGATAAATTTTCAATATGGCTAATCTAAAACAGACTATACATAACTAAGTCGTACTCTCAACCATAGGAAATTAATACAGATACTTATTTTTATCATTAAATATATAAAGTGACATATTATATTGACATGTATATTTAAAATATTTTTTTAGCAATCATCAAAACAGAGAGTAGAGTACGGAGCACCAGCGGACCTTCTCTCCGAGTCTCCGGAACCTCAGTACGAGGAAGCAGCAGATCTCTCCGCCAGCATTGCTAAACTTAGATCTTTGTTGCAACACGCTGGGCCTAGGTATACTTTTTAAAATAATATTTCTTTAGTGTAGTGTCTTTTACCGAAAAGCTCCACTGCATCACGACAGCCTCAGTACATATATTTATTTATAACAAACAAATCTGTCTCTTCAGGTCGGAGGAGGTGTGGTGGGAGGGTGCGGAGGAGACTCGCGGCCGCACTACTCTTCGCCCCTCCTCCCGCCCCGTCGACACTGCAGCACTTGCTGGTACTATATTCTATTCTTTTTAATGTTTATCTTTATTCTATTCTTTTTTTTAGAGGCATTGATTTATTTCTTTCCTTGAATTTCTTTTGTTTGTGTAAATGCTTTCGATGCTTTGTTTAATATAGTGTATTTTTATAACACACCTAATAGTATTAAAAATCTTTAACATGTGAATTTAATATGATTATTCAAAATGCGTGTGTGTGTGCATGGAATAAAAAAATGTTATGTTCTGAAATTACAGAATAGAAAGTACTCACAGTGAACTTAGTCGAAATTCGTTATTGTTAGATTTGTACTCTAATTTAAAACATCATAAATAATATACAACGTTTTGTTTTAGATGAATATGATATGAATATGGATAGAAATTCATCTCCAGGACAAACATCTAACAATATGCAGAGACTTGACAAGTAAGCTTTTAAAAAAATATTTAGTAATATAGCTATTGCTTAATAATCCATAAATATAAAAAAATAATAACATAAATTGCTTAATTTATAATTATTTATTATACTATATTTTATTTGTTATATTATATAATAGAAATGAGGAACAAGGACAAACTTGTAAAGTGTAGTTATCGACCTTCAAAAAAATATAAATAAATGGTAGGCATATTTCATTTCATCGAGTAGGGATCGAACCCATATACAGTCACACACTTATGCCCCTGCGCTATGTCTTGGCTTATATATTTGAAGGACAAAAATGTTTTTAATTAAGATATACATAAGATAGGTACCTTTGTTTATTGGACGATTCAAAAGTGAAGTAAAATTCTATTAGATTTGAATTGTAGGTATATCTGTTTACTAAGTAGTCTGGTCTACTCGAACTAACTACTTATTAATTATTAATTATACTAATTAATTATTTATTTTTAGTTTTAATAACAGGATAAAGCGTGTTGTTAAGTTTCACCATTCAACACGCAATGCTCGAGAGTATGTGTTAACACTTATATCCTTCGGCCTGCCCTGCCATTTGCGCAGCTAAGCATTAAAAATACTTAAGTTACTTTAAAAATACTTAATGGTCTTTCTGAAGAGAAATTATGATTTATTAAGTTAAGTAATCGGTCCAGTCTGTTTTGGAAATTAGGGGTTAAGTACTTTTCACTTCAAAAGTGTCTGTTATTCTTCAATGTGCCTTGTAAAAAAATCTATTCTAATGTGTGTTACACAGGCTGTTCCAACGCACAGTGACTGGTGTGTTTAACTCCCTCAAGACAGCCGTAGGGGCAGAGGGCGCAGAGGGTCTTGGGGCTGTTGGCGGTGCGGGGGGTGAGGCGCTGCAGTGGACCTATGTTGCTACAGCACCTGATTTAGCGGTAAGTTGTTATACAGGTTGCTCCAATATGAATATTTCTATATATAAGCAATAGACCAGATAGTGTTTTATTTATCGTTTTCCGGCCAAATTCCAGATATTCTGTGTATGGTGGCGGAATTCTACGTCATATTTTGTCCATCATAGCGAGGAAATGAAAAGAATACAAGATTAATAACAACAGTATATCTATTGTCTTAATATTAGGTGTCCTGCCTACCCTGTTTTGCGGGATAAAGGTTTAAAATATATATAATGATATGTTCCAGGTGGGTGCCAGAGCGGGTCGCCTAGTGTGCGCTCGCCGCGCGCTGTGGCAGGTGGACGCGGGCTTGGACTCGTTGCAGGACTTGAGTGTGGACGCGCCTGCTGCTGTTGCTCCGCTGGACTTAGGCAAGTGCGGTTGCACCCGGTTATACTTGTTTTATTAGCTTCTAAAATGTTAGTTTCTACCTAACCTAATTTGTCCTAAAAAAATCGTGTAATGTTAGTAGTGTAATACATGCTATACAATTTTTTTTATTCGTCAATGTCGGTACAAAGTATCGATAAATTACAATATCGCCGAATAGATTGTAATATAACGAAGTTTATAATATTACCATACGGTACCATATACATTTCCTTTTATAGAGACAATAAAGAATCATCAATTGACATTAAATAGTAGCATTACGCCGTCTCTCAGAGGAGTGGTGCGCGGCGTGCGGCGCGCGCTGGGCGGGTGCGGGTGCGGCGCTGGCGGCGGCCGGCCTGCTGCAAGCGCACCTCGCCTTCCGCCTCGCCACCGTGCTGGGCGCCGGTGAGGGGGAACCTAGTACTCCTTACTTCAACTTGAAGCATTGCGTGTTGAGTGGCAGAAATCAATGCCGCTGTGCACACTGTAATTGAGGATGATGATATTACGTATTTTATTCCTCCTACTGAGAATTGAACTCACACCGTCGCGTCCACTGTCACACGCTTGTGCTCCTGTACCACAAAGGAGTTGTCATTAACTTACCTGGGATGTGCTGATGCATCCTCCGTATAGCCCTGACTTTGCTCCATTAGATTTCCACCTGTTTCGGTCATTGCAGAACTCTATAGGAAGCATAAAGCTAATCTCAAAAGAACACAGAAAACAACCTGTCAGTTTTTAATTAAAAATTTCAAAATATCTACAGGAATGTGATCATGGCAATACATATACATACATACATACATATATAAAATTATACCTAAAAAAATAGTTTCTTTTGTATGAACAATACGAAAATACTTATGCCCCGACCTTATTTATTTGAGGTCGTTGTGGCTCAGGAGAGGAAACATGCGAACACGCACACAACCTGTCACGTTTAGTCGCACTGGCCTCGTCGTAAACAACAACTAATAATTTATATTATGATATTTTAGATTATTTATATAGATAATTTATATTTTAATAAAACAACTGATTGCCCAATTTAACAGACATAGCAGAATCTCTAATAACCTCGTGGCTGGAAGATCTGACATCGTGGCTCAGAAAGCAAATATTCATTTATTTTGAGCATCTTTCCGTTTCTCCACCTGAAGAGACACCAGGCCTCCATTCTCCGCGTCATTTGTGCGTGGACGAAACTTGTAAGATTATAATGGAAAGGATTCCTGGTGAGATTTAGTTACTTTTTACATTTATAAGTTGCTGTAGTCTTATTACATTACACTTGAAAAGACAAATACTTCAGAAATAGTATAACGTAAGAACGAAGCAGGATTTGAACACAAGAATCTTGGAAATTAGACAGTCTTGATCGTATGGCTTATTGTTCAGATCTGTCCAACCTCTTTGGAAGATTCCCAAAAGGCACATGCCCAAATTACGCTACATTTTATTTTTGAGATGTTATGGTTACATAAATAAAATAAATTAAACAAAAAAATTTTTTGTTTAATTTAATTTATTTTAACTTATTTTAAAAAAAATTAAGTAAATTTAGTAATATTTTTATATAAATAGTACGCGATGCTTGGGAATTCGATCCCCACTCGAGGAAGTGTTCAATATTATTAATTAATGAATAGATTATACACTTTTCTTGTGTAATTACTAATATTAATTACTTATACATCAGCGTATATTTTGCAGTGGACAAGACGTTAGACAAAAGGCGCAATATATATAAATGCGTAATACAAAACAATTAGTTATTTCTACTTAATCATTGGAACCGAATCCACCCACCCATGTATAATATGTAAATTTTCTATTTCAGAAACGTACCTGTTCAGCGAGCACACGTTATTAGAAGCTGTCAAATTAGTGGTAACGAGTTTGACACACAAGGAGATAAATAAAGACATTATTTACAGAGCTTTAGATATATTTACTATGCATTTTAAAAAATCTGCAGTATTGAGAAACCCTTCGTTTGATAATAATTGATATAAAATATGTTGTAATGTTGTAAATGTGGAAATTAGTGAGGATGTATGGATGTGTTCTACTTTCACGTATAAACTACTGAAGGGATTTCGATGAAATATAGATATTACTGTATCGTATCTTAGACATCAGATAACACAGAGGTTACATTTTATTAAAAAATAATTGTATATTTTGGTTTAAATATAGTACTAAGATTAAGCGAGCGAAGCCGTATATGGATCGCTAGTAATATTATGTCATAATATGTGTATATTTACCATGTATGTCAACAGAAGTCGGGATGTCTCTGATTGTAAACACGGTGGTTGTCGATTTAATTTCCATTTAAAGTTGTTTTAATTTATTTTTATTTGTTTAGTAGAAAAACTATATTGTGTTTTCCCATTCATGATATCTCATATTCTATATTTTAAAATATAATATAATTCTTAATTCATTCATTCAAAATAATTTAATTCTTAATTCATATTGTACTTGAACACATACGAGCTTTTATTTTTCTATACTTTTTATGTTTTTTTATGTATATAACTTACGAGGCTCCCCATTTTAATAATATATTTTTTTATTTACAAGATCTCAAATAGCTTTAATTTTTTATAAATGTGTTATCCTTATAGATATTTTGCTTCTTTAAACCTCACAAAATTTGATAGAAATAGTGTAATATGTAGTATGTAGTAAATTTATAAATTTTCGTATGACTTAACCTTACTTAAACAATAAATAGTAAATTTATATATATAGTTGGAATTATATATAATTGGAAGTGAAATGCTCGCTCCAGTCTGTTCCAAAGGTATTATTAAAGGTATATTGTCACGAATAATTAAATATATATTTGTCTATAGGTTTGAGGCACAAACTTTAGTGAACTGGTGGTAAATTAATTGACGTTCAAAAAACGAAGCATGTAACTTTTCATTTTGAATAAAATTATTTAAATTTGAAGAATTTGAATTTATGTATGGCACAGGACTAATTTTTCGCTTCTCTCCTTTCATCTACAAATGTAGAACATTTTATTTTTATTTAAAAAATACTAATTGATATTGAATATAGATAAATATTATTATATACCATGTTGATGTTAAGGCAATGTTAAGAATGTAAAAATGGATATAAAAAACTATTATACCAAAACCATATTTTTATTTCTCCTTTTTTATACACGCCAAGTAAAATATAAAATATCACAGAGAAGGCGTTTAATTACATTCTTTCGTTCATTTATTCAAATTTTTATATAATTTTATAATACTTACAATTTGCAATAAATTCAATTTCTCTTCAAAATATTCAGTATAAAATTATAATATATTAATAAAATATTTTTAGAAAACGTAAAATTTTGTTTTCGTAGCAGGACTCGTACCCGTGTCTCTAAAAACTGTTTTAATTATATGTTTTGAAAAAGTATCTTTCCATCCATAGCGGATTAATGTTAAAAAAAATATATAAAAATATATAGTGAATAATATTAAAAAAAACCATAAAATACATGTCTTCAGTCGTGGCTCTCGAATTTTTTCATAATATATTAATTGGACGGAAATATTTCTGAGGCTGAAGTTTTTTTTTGGTCAAAAGTTTATTTTGTCTCTCAAAATGCATAAGCTTTTTTCTAATTCTCATCTTATCTTGTATTCTAAAATTTTATTTTATTGCCTATATACTTTATTCATAGTAGTAATGAGAGTACTATTCTTCATAAACTTAATTAAACTGAACTTGCGCTTCATATTATAATGACCTTTCGGCAAGTTATTTAACATTGAATTGTACATATTTCATAGACACGTTAAGTATTTGGCGAGATACAATTAATATGACACTATTTTCCTTTACCTTATATGGAGTGGAACTGAAACCGCACTACACTCTTTAATTAAATATACATTTTAAATGTCATATTATTATATAGATCTTTAATCAAGTTAGTTAATGTATCATAGTGAGGTAACACTGTCGAATTCCTCGCTGTCCCTCCTTAGGTGGGTTTGAGGAGGAATGATAGTTTCATCATCTTCGGGTTCCAGGATGCTGGTCCTCTCAGAGAAATTTAGGAACATCTGTGGGAAATACATAATAATTGAGTTGTGTTGAAATGTTGCAATAGTACATTTTTTATTATTTTCGTTTCCTTTCTTCGTATGCTTATAATATTACCAAAAACTTCAAATTATTTTAATATACTTAGTCTTTTTATAAGAAAAATATATTTTGCACTATGTTTGAGGTCAAGGGTACCTCGGGCACAATCATAATATGTATTAGGCAGCAGGTATAAACTAGTTTACCTGGTCTAAGGAGCTCTGGTTGACGGTGTAGTCTTCTATGTCACAGCTCATCTGCAGCTCCGCGAGCAGACGGAATATGTCACTTAGTTCTGTTACTATTTCTTTATCATCCACTGAAAATTGTATGAAACAAAATTTATAATGCTTTCTATATATCCAATTTTTCCACTTTATATATATTTTTTTATTTTTTCACAATCAGCTTTTATCCTGCTGTATCCCGCACCTAGCAGGGTACGCAGAGGCAACCACAGTTGCTATTAAGAAACTGCCTTGTTTATACCTATTGAATTCTTACGGAACTGCGTGTTAAGTGGCGGAACTCAATGCCACGGTTTGCTTTCTTACCTGTTTTGATTTATGAAGATTTAAATTTCACAATATATTTTATGTTAAAATCGCTCTATGATGACAAATAAATTTCTCCATAAACAAATCTGAATATTATGCAATTAAATATTGGTAAATACATAATATATATTTAGAACCAGCTTTTTGTTATCCGATTTTAGCAATAAAAAGTCACAAATATTTTATATTACGAAAGAGCAACATATACGGACGTGTACGGACGTACACATAGTACCCGCAGTACGGCTTGAGCTCCTTTCTATCTCAGTGCCGTAGTAGACTAGTAGCGTCATGTAGCGTCATCAACTCACCGACACAATGTGAAGGCAGTAAGAAATGTACTGCAGCGTGGTGCAGCACACGCAAAGCGGCGTGAGGCACTCTCTGCCTCACTGCCCGCCACGCCTCACGAGCGCCGCCGCGGCGAGTGCGACACGCCACTATGTAGCCGCCGCCAAATCTAAATAAAAAATATATCTTATGTGCAATTGTAATATTTGTCACTTTATACCTTCTAAACAGCAGGGTTGATTTGGATATTAATTTTAAGTTATATTTCAGCGAGTTCCGAGACGCTAAGAAAATATTTGTGGCTGGCGTGTACTGTAAAAGACAGATAAAAGTCTATGGAACCAAGAAATAATCTATATCCGAATAAGACATGTCATTTAATTATAGTACTTATATTGTTACTTAATACATAATGTTGTAGGCACATTTGTAATTATTGTTAAAAATTGTTGTCAAAAAATTGGTCAGTTTTAGACATCGCGTATACATTTAAAAAAAAGTTAACCACTTATTACATACGAATATTTTAAAGAAATCAAATAGCATTTGCGATAAGAGTTGCCTATATTTTTTTTCAGATTGTTTACAATTATAAGTAAGAACCCTCACCGCCGCAGACAATCATCCAGAGGAGCAACAGCGACCAGCCGGCCGGCCTGCAGCAGCGCCACCCTGGTGGCGGCGCGGCGCGCGTCGTCCAGCGCGTGCGTGGACAGCAGCACGGCGCGGCCGCCCGTCTCGGCACCCGTCACGCCGCGCGTCACGCCGCGCCGCACTACGCGCGCTACGCAGCGGCGGGACAGCGGGTCCATGCCGCTGTAAACGTTACATTCTTGTAATTAAATTCCTACTTTGCTTTGTTGAGTCAAAGTTAGAAAAATAAAAATAAATTGTAAATAGGGGAAATATTGTTTTTATTAACATTTTTAAGCTCGGACTTTATTAAGAATTGAAAAACAAAATCATTTCTTTTCATCATCATCACAGTCTTTTGTTCTTGCCCGAGTTCGGCTTCTTTTACGTAACATTGACCAGGTAGACCAAGTAGCCTATCCGATACCGCGCCGCCCCTACAAGATAGTCACCTGGTGGGTTCGTCCAGGAGGACGGTGTGCGCGCGCGACATGAGCGCGAGCGCAGCGCACAGCTTGCGTCTGTTGCCACCGCTGAGCGCACCGCACCGCACATTCGTATAGCTCACTAGTTCGAACGCGTGGAGCGTGCGGGATATCACCTGGAATGGGATTATGTGATTCATTCACCGTGTAATGATGGAGTGAGACAATACTGGCTTGAGAGTCCGATTCTTGAATGATGCTGCAACACATCAGAACCAATAGACTGACCGCCGAGGACGTTAACGACCGCGCAAAATGAAGTAGTAGGTTGAATAAAATGACAGGTCTAATGCCAGAAGAGGAAAAGGTGTTACGTAATGATAAATCATTTTATATTGTTAGATAGTAAAATTACAGCAAGATGCGTGGGCTGTACGGACTATTTATTACCTAAGATAACAAATTAATTTAAAATTATTAAAAGTTTTATTCGACAACATAAGTAAAGAAAACATATTTCAAAAAATATATGATTTTTTTAAGCAAATATCTGTGGAATGACATACCTCTTCTCTATTGTGTATACCACGGAGCATACAGTAAAATATCAAAGTCTCCTTTACTGTTAACAATAAGTCTATAGCGTCGGTCTGAGGACAGTAACCTGTGAAAGAATAGTGTTAATGTGTTCGTATATAAGGTGCCTTTTAATTTAGGTTTTAATTTTATTTAAAATATAACATTAATAGATAAATAAATGATTAGGTGTACGAGTAGACGGCAAGACTTGACAGGACAAATCAATAGAAAAATAAGAAGGACCATCAGAAAAATCTTAAAGCTGTCGTGAAGCCGTCTTGGCCCGGTGGCCAATCCAAGGTGGCAGTGTGGGTTCGATTCCCATTCACGGAAATGAAATATTTCATATTCATTTTCCCGTTTTCCATTTTTTTGTTTTGGCAACGAGGCAAAGCGCGGCGTTTAGTTTCTTCACTCAATGCCTCAAAATTCAGCGGAACGTGGGGAACGGAAGTATCCTAATAGGAACGGAGTGTCTTATCAGTAGGTTCCCAGCTTCCATCTACCTTGCTATGTGGGGTATAGACAGCAGCGTGAACCTGTTTAAAAAGTATTATTTAGTACACTCACTAATGTGTCCCGTGCACAGGTCCCGGGGGCGGTGGGCGCAGGGGTCGCGGCCGCTCAGCCACACTCGGCCCGCAGAGGGACGCAGCTGTCCCGTAAGGAGGGAAAACGTTGTCGATTTGCCCGCACCGTTTTCGCCCAGCAGCGCGGTACACTGGAAATTATAATATAACATACATACCCGCACATAGCAGGATAGAGAAAGTTCCTATTAAGATATTTTTGTTCCCCATTTTCCGACAAATTCGGACGGCTTTACGTGTTGACAAAACTCAACGCTGCACTTTGTATCCTTCCGCAATGCCTGCAGAATTCGGAGGCAAATGGGTGGCGGAGTATCTCTACACTTGGTTCCATCTGCCGACCCTGCTGTGTGCGGGATGCACCGTGAAGATAATTTAATTTTTATTTTCTTATTTTACTAATTAATAGTTAGTATTTGGCTGAATACACTAAGCTCAGGTATTACTTGGGTCTAAATTAATTTTTTTTTAGTTATGACCATTTGACAATGTATAAGTAATTCAATAAAATATGTTTCTGTGGATATAATAAAATCTATGGATACAATAATTTAAAGCAGCTAAATAAAATAAAAGTTACCTCTCCAGGCGGCAATCCCAGTGTGAGTGAATGCAAAGCCACTTGGTTTCCATATTTCATTCGAAGTCGCAACGCTGAACATACGTCTCCTCTATAAGGCAAACTGTCGGTTTTGTTGGAACTCGAATGCGAACCGTTCTTTATTATGTCTTCTGTATCTATGAAACCTAAGTAGTATATTGTAACAATTATTTTATGTGTTCAGTCGTGGCCAGGAGCACAAGTGCAGCGTTAAGTTCCGTCTCTCAATACACAATGAGTGAAAGTCTTAAAGCTAGTGGGAGGCTAGCTCCAACAGAAGGAGTCTAAGCCCCCTCTGTGTACACTTAATACGCTGTGCTTCCAACATTTAAAGTTCAAATAGCGCAAAGCTTCAAAAGATAAAAGTCATTGAAAATGAGTACAGCAAGAAACAAGAAAACTATAATTAAAAATAACTTAGCACCTGCATTAATGTTGCCGATGGTACACAACCGCACCGGTTGCGTGGCGGCGAGCACGCGCCTCGCCTCCGCGCGCACGTCCTCCGCCACCGCCTCGTGCTCCTTAATTACTTCTTCGTGTCTAAGCCTGTAAAGTAAGTACAAAATATGAGATGGTACCACCATTGTAAGTAAGGAGGGATTAAGTTGCAAGAAGCAATTTAGTTATTAATATTATAAGAAGAGCAAGACCACGTCGACAAACACACAAGCATCATAAACTGCTTAATTTTTTTATTTATGTATAGACATTGAAACCTAGAGAAAACAGCCCAATACAGACTTTTGTAGGTGTATTGCCCAATTATTAACATTTTTGGAAAATAACATTTGTAAACACGCTATGTCGCCGCCCTAAGAAAGTTGAATATTAGATCTCGTCTCACTAGCATCGCCCCGATGCTATAGCCCACATTGGTGACTCTGATATGAACCGACAGAGGATACCCTGCCAGATGCAGTCTGACGTGCAAGTCCACAACTTCACAAAATGCAGGTTGATTGAAATTATAGAAAATTTGTAAGAAAACAAAAACAATGAAACTTACCTAGTGATCACATAATCAAAGCAGTCATACTCCAGTGCGAGATTTACGACGAAGAGCAAAGTGCCGACAGCGAGGAGCGCTACGTAGTGATAGCCCACTACGTTCTCTGATAGCGGATCGCGGTACGTGTCCATGCCGAATTGACTGAGCACCTGCAGGAAAAATATCTTTTTTAGTTCTTTTACTTCGTTTTCCATTCGTCTGCAGTCCAAAACATCTATCGTCAAGTGGCATGCCCTTAAATGGAATTGCATTTGTAACTAACGAAAACATATATTGATCTGTGTCACAGCTTCATTATAATTTCGTTTACAAAACAATAGGTACATTGTAATTTAAGTTTTTTTTACTATATGCATACAGCCAGGTAGGTTGAAAAAAAAGATATAATCTACGCACCAAAAGAAGGAAATGAAAATAGGGACTCGAACACACAAAATTGTCAAAATTCTACTCGGAAGTGTCGAATAATCACAAGAATTTTATTATATAACAGAGGAAAATAAATTAACATAAAAACCTCAGCCTGTATAGTGTTCTTAGCAATTTCCAACAGTCCGTCTCCCAGCGCGAACTGCGGGACCAGGAGCAGGATCTTGTGGAGAACCCATCGCACGTGATCGGTTTCCTGATCGTTATTTATTTGCAGTTCATTAATAATAAATGAAAAAAATATTATTTCAGATTAGAGATATCAATAATATGCGTCGTTGAACAATTTCCGTTTTCATTTGATATTTTGTTTTTATCATTGTTCGTTGTAGTGTTTAGAAAAATAAACCAACCTTAGCAGTCAGGAATAAAGATTGAACAGATGATTATAGTCTTTTTAAGGCTTTATAAGGCTTTATCATTAGTAAATATGTAGTGTAGAAGTGGTTTCACTTAAAATAACAACATTAACTATACATACATCCGAGTCAGATATAACGTCCAGCACGAGCAGCAGCGTGATGCCGGCGAGCCCCGCGAAGGCGTTGCCGCAGAACAGCAGCATGTTGGCGAGGGAGGCCTCGTTGAAAGCCTTCTCTGCGACGTGGATTAGAGAACCGCAGGCATACCTGTCATATGTGGTATACATTTAAATTTCAACAGTTTATATTCATGTAAATAAAAATGAGTTTTAGTAGTTAACATTTAAATGTTTTGTATTAACACTCCACGCTGTATTCCTATGCAGGGTGTGCGGAGGGAACCTAGTGTGAACATACTCGGTTCAGAAGTGAAAATATGAAATAATTAACTCCCTATCGGGAAATCGAACTTGTAACCATCACCTTAATAGTAACCTGCTTGTGGTTCTGCGTCACGATGGCTTTTTTATTTTAAAATGAAAGACATCGATCGTTTTACCCGTATAGCAATATAAGTATGCAGATAGCAGGCAGGTTGTTGCGCGCCACGAACACCGGGTAGTGGAACACCTCCATCACGGACGCTGTTATCACCATGTTGATTACGATTACCTGCAATTTTTATAATTTGTTTACATTTCATATTTTCATATTTGTTCGATCGTTATTAGCGTATTGCACCAGTAGCAGATAAATCATCACTGAGAGCACACGCATCACAGATGTTAGTTTCGATTGTCCTTTTATAGCCTTAACAGAGGATTTGTTTTAATTCTGCAGGCTTAATTTTTTGTAAATAAAATCTTATGCGCCGATAATCCCTCTTCTTGCATTCCCACCTCTATGGGTACAATCCCACATATCACAGAAGAATATAAAGACAACCCATTCTTCACTTCCCGCTCGATTTTAAAATATTGCATGTTGAATGGCAATATTTTTATTAGAATAAATTAAGTTTTCCTGTACTAACTTCAAGACTTCACGACATAACATTTCCCATACTAACCCCCAGGTCCCACAACAGTGCAGCAGCAGCCAGCAGTGCGGGTGGCGTGGCGGCCAGCAGCAGCAGGCGCCGCCGCCCGTCGCGCCGCGCGCTCACCGCCAGCAGCGCACCGCCCGCACTCGCCAGCGCATACGACAGCAACACCATGCCCGAGATACCAGCGTCCGCTATGTGCTGGTAGCTTGGGAAGGAATTATTTGTTTGTTATGACGCTATTGACATTTCTATTTAGTCTGGTGGATCAAATGTGTTTGTAATGTTATAAATGAATAAAGAATATTTAGATTCTATATTTTTTTTATTTAGAAATATCCTAAATCACACCTGAGCTCGTAAAATAATTACGTAAACGTATCGTAATTTAAGTGGAAATATACAAACTTACACGGTATCCTTATTGAGGTTTTCCTTAGATATCTTCAACGGATGTGAATACACACTGAGGGAGGCCATAGGGCGGCGCGTCCTCAGCACCGCGTTGTATAGGGCGGCCAGCGAGGCCGGCAGGGCGTGGTGGCCCTTGTTGTTGTACCAGGCCAGCAGTACTGTGGTGGAGTTGCGTACGGCCGATGTGTGGCCGGCGTACCTATGTGTACATATAAAAATTGTTAAAAAAAATGGAATATTTTAATTAGATAGGATACTGGACATATAGAATACTGGACATATAGGATACTGGACATATGGGATACTGGAGCAAGTGCGGACTCAATATGAATTATGTAAAACAATAAATATCAGTTCGGGCCGATTCAAATATGGACAAATATAACTGTACAAAAAAGTATATAAAAAACGTTAATTAAAAATTGAGGCCGTCGTGGCGCAGCAGTACAAGGGTGGGACTGTAACGCGTCAAAGGCCTTCCCTCTGCCTATCCTGCTACAGCGTCAAGCTGATTTAATTTTAATTTTTAAAAAAATACACAAACATTAACTAAATCTGTGCTTTTATTGGAGAAGCAAATATTGTAATGCCTCCAGAATTCGGCAAGAAGTATGTGCGTAATGCAGCCTTAAAAATTGTACTTAAATAATTTTTTCACCTTTTCTCTATATAAACCTGCTGTGAATCTACCAGCCACTGGTTAAGGGTGTGGACGTTAGGAACCAACATTAGCTCAGGTCTATTCCAATCCACCTTCTCATCCAAATTGCAGTGTTGGATGGAATCCACGCATGCACAAGTTGGAAAATCCTAGTTGAAAATGGAAATAAATTGTAAATTATTTTAGAAACATAACATAAAACATTTATTTTAGTTATATTTATAGTTATATAATATGTATGCACAGAATTCCCTGTTGTCAAGTTGTCTATTATTAAATTAAAATTCTTTGTTTCATATAGTTGTAGTATATATACTGAAATATAACAACCATGTAATATGTCATATATGTACTTTAGGAAAAGAAGCATTTAATTAATAAAAATGAACTAAAATGGCTTGTAAAAAATTTAATTTCAAACAAGTTTTTTATAGAATTATATAATCTAACATGGAACTTTAATAAAATTCGTAGCTTACCTCATTCTTTAAGTTTCTGTACTGTTTTCCATTTCTCAACTTGTCTAGTATTTGTTGAGCAAAACCAGCATCGGTGTTGTTGGAGTATATGGACGGGTGTGAGCTAAATATAAGGCATAATATCTTCCTTATTGTGATAATTATAAACAAAGGATTGCAATAAACCAAGGAGCAAACATAATTTCCTCTAAATTATAATACAGCTTAAAACAAACAACGCTTTAAACAAAATTCAATATATCAAATATATATTTTCTCTGTATACTCACACGGCAAACGTTGTGGCATTTTCATACATATCAGTGGTGAGATTTAGCGCAGTCTCTGCATCAGCTGGAGGCCGGATTGTGGAGAACGCCATTGCTACTGCTAGGAATATCGACGGTAACGCTATCACGAGGAAAAGGAGCCATCTGGTGCAGGAAAATTTAGCTTAGCGTACATTTATCAAAAAAATTGTAACTTAATTTTTATTCTGACGTTGAGCGCCCATTTAGGGAAATTAAATATTTAATATTTTCATTTCTTAGCTTAGTAACGGGTACCAAAGAGAGGCGTTGAATTTCGCTACTCAACACGCAATGCCTCCGGAATTCGGGAGTTTCTTAATAATGGGAGACGGGAGTGTCTTAATGGTAACAGAGCGTCTTAAAATTCGGTTCCCAGGTTCCCTCTACCTATCCTGCTATGTGCGGGATAGAGCGTGAAACTAAAATAAACATAATTATATTGATTAAAGTCTATATATTTCTGTACATTTACTGTAATATTCTCAAAAAAAAAATTCAATAAATATCTCACCGATTCCTCACATAATGCAAGTACCGTGCGTACATTAACGCCTTAAACTGTTTTCGTAAAGTGCCTTTTAAAGGTCCTGCGTCTGGTATTAGGGGTGCGTTGGATATACTTGACGAAGAATCTGCTGTATCAGCTCTGTCTGGTATTTCTGTTACGTATAGAAATAAGTAAATTTCATTTTGTCCAAGCTTTAAATATATATATATATATAAATGAATTCAATTATATTAAAATTCTTTAATGCCACTTATTGTCGAGATTCGGCGGAAAGTATCTTAACATTCCCAGGTTCCCTATGCCTACCATTTATGTACAGTGTTAAGCTAAAAAGTAACGTTTCATTATTTCTCTATTTTCTTGATTTTTTTGTAAAATGATAATTCTAATTACAAAAGTAAGGAATAAATGGACGTAATTAAAATTTACGAAAAAAATGAATGGCCCTATGTAACAAGAGTGGTGTATCGGTGATAAAGGGGCTTATTGTAAAGTTTATACACACCATGACTTCCTGCACTATCGTGTTGCGCGCATAACGCATAGAACACCTGCTCCAGGCTGCTGCAGTCCAGGCTCATGCTGCGGTAGCCCAGCAAAGAGCGATGCTTTTCTAGAGCTACGCTTAGGTCCAGGAAGCTGATCACAGGAAAGAGGGTAAATATTCATTTATGTATTGATTCAGTTAAGAGAACTGTTTAAGGTTTTTTTGGAGTAGTATTTAATGCAGGCAAGACAAGCAAGTTGCTTGAAAAATAAAGTTGAAGAAAGTTTGGCTTTAGAAAAATACGATATACCCACGATTACATTTCATTACTTTTTTTACATTACATTAAAACATTAAAAAATAATCCT
>JBAIZZ010000229.1:220328-267699 GCA_037355905.1 Heliconius aoede
AATTAAAATGTGTTATAAGTCATTTAATATTTTAGTCATAAAAATTATTTTGTACACTATTTATATAGCGAAATTTTATAAAAAATTATAGATATAAATATATGTACTCATATATTCTCAGTATGCTAAGCAAAGACCTAGTCAAACCGGTATATTAATCACAATGGGAAAAATATTCTGTAAACATTTTAAAATATAGAGAATCCTTTTTCTTAAATAACGAAAAATTTAAATATACCTAGCTCGTATAAAAAAACTTAAGCACTCACTTTATCAATAACAAAATGAAAATCCACATTCTCTAATAAAGCTGTCAGCACTCCCTTCGCCTGATCATCGTTGATGCTGCAGAATTGCTCTACCACAATTGCGTATACGTCCTCGGGAAATACTTCTGGAGGACCAGCTCCCGGCAGAATGATCTTAGAGGTATTGTCTATTTGACATGCAAAGTCGCTTATGTTGTAGATGCCTTGCTTTTGGGTGAATAGCTTTGGAGAAGGCAAGACAAGTTCGATTTTATTATAATGTTGAATGAAAAACTATAATGTGATTTAATTAATGTAAACAAACTATTAATATGCTATTTAGTATAAAGAAAAAAAATATTTATATCATTATAGAAATTAAAGTTTTCTGCTGGCCTAACGACTATTATTTAACAGTAAATTTCAATTTCCCGCTTTGGTAACCCAAAGTTAAAAGTCAATGGCTTATACTATACTTAGATTTAAGGAAGATAAGGAATAACTTCAATTCATTTACATACTGGCTTAATAGCAATGTATCCGGCGTGTATCCGGGGCGCGGCGACCGACCAGAAATTAGTGTTGTTTATGCCCAAGTCACTCAGAGATCTTTCTAATCGCTCTGGATTTGTGAATATTTGTGACACATTTACTGAAAAAAAAGAAATAAAAATAATTAATTTAATAAGACTTTAAATATCAGCACCCATACTAATATTATAAAGTGGAAGACTATGTTTGGATGAAAGTGTTAATTTCAGGCTACTAGTTCCATTTATTGAAGGATAATTTTTATTGCGTCACGTTAATAATTTCGATTTAACCCATAAATAGGTCATTTGTGGTCAGAGCTTCCCCACCGACCAGTCAGCAGTTATTTCTATTGACTAATGGGGGAGTAGCCACAAGAAAAGGTTCGTACAAAAATAAAGATAAAATATTACCACTATTGATGTTCGGATGAAAATTACTTGATTCTAAAAATGAAAGTCGTATATATATACTACGGTATATACTACGGTTAGATAGACTACTGTAATAAATTTAAAATTCCTTTAATTTTATTTTAGATAACAAAAGTGTTCAGCTTATTCACATGAATGGTAAAATAATAATAAAGGAATACTTACACTTAATATCTTCATCAACAAGGTAATTTTTGAACCTTTTAATTATAGCCAAGCCGTTCGTCACCGCTCTCACATCACGCTCTAGGGGAGTATCGTGAACTACAGGCGCTGCTTCTTTCAGTAGGCCTAGAATGCTGAAATTGAAATATATATATACATATTTTTATAATTCTTTTTTTCTAAATTCCATTAAAAATAAGATTTATATATATATTGTTTTTACGACTTATATGTGAATGTACTTGTTTGTATGCATGTGTCTGTGTCTCTTTGTGTGTGTTGTGTACGTATATGTCGGAGCGCGATATACGTATAGGCGAGCCAAGTGGTTTAGACGTCTCGTAGTTTTGTTCCTCCATTGCCGAGATAACACAATTTCACACTAAAGGTATGATTCAGACGTGATCTGTCAAAGCCGACGGCCTACCAAGCCAAAAAGGCCTGTATTGGCGACGCACCTCGCTTATAAATTAGCCGCCCCACCTTCATATCTCGCCTGATTCGCTGAGTGGCGCGATTACGTTACATCCGGCAGAACAACTCAAATAAAATTATTATTTTTAATTAAATTCACTTTAAATGTTATTTTTAATTTTATTCGTTAAAAGATCTAAATTAATTAATTTTGAACTTATTCTCAGTATTTCTAAATTAATTATTATCAACGCCGATAGGCACGATGACGTCACATCCGATATAAAAACCATACTCAAATATGGAACTTCTATTTCAAATTTAATTTACATTAAAAGTTACCTCTAATTCCATTCGTTAAAAAAAATCGGAATTAATTAATCAAGAATTTATCCTTAATATTTCTTAACCAATTATCATCGACGCCGACATATATGTGTACTGACCTATAAACCACCTCGTCCAGTACATCGTCCATGATGACCTGCAGCCCCACATCAAGCACGGCGGCGAGGCGCCCTTCCCCTGCGCGCCTCACCTCCATGTTGCTGAGCACGCCAAGCGCGCGCGCTACGTGTCCCACTATAGCCTCTAGCTTTTGGAGTAAGTTCGATATGAACGTGAACTGCCAGAATTGTTTATTTTGAAACTTTTGTAGCTGGAAATAAATATAGTATTATATCTAGGTAATATTAGCTATGGATATATAAAAAATCCTCTCAAATTTCTTGAACAGAGAGCAGAAGCTTTCCGCTTCTATGAAGATTAAATTGAATCAATTGCCAGACTGATAAAATATCCACTAAATTAATTTGCGAATCTATCTGAAAGTGTAGATAAAACTTTCGTATAATGGAAGTTTATATTTTATATTTATATGTATATTTTAGTGACTAAATTCGATAAGCAAACTTACATTGATACCTGCTAGAGTCATATTGGCATGTTTCGATATGATCCGCATAATGTCCTTGCAATTATATTCTTCACAAACATTTTTCCACAAGTGGTTTTCTATAGAAATAATATCATCATTTGCTTGTAGATCTTTCAACTAAAAAAATAAAAAAATACTTATTTTGTTAAAAATCAATAACATGAAATGACAACTCGTATCATCTTACTAATACAAAAAAAAAATCACATTTACCAAAAGCAAATCAACATTAGCTTTTTGAATATTATTAACCAAGTCTTCATTATATATCATCTTGCCTAGCTCCTTTTTCATTTCTCCAGCATTCACCAAGTATTTCGATAGGGAATCTTTAACATGTAAAGTGTGGGCTACATTTGTTTGTAACTGCTTTAGGTAAGGGAGGTCGGTGAACCCTGGTACTTCTTGGAGGTGGGGTAGTTCTGTTCTTATAAGTTTCGCTGTACGAGTCAGCACTTTGGCGAATCTGCAAGTATAGATTACATATGCATTGTATTTTATTTTTAAAAAAATCTCAAAAAGATAAATCATAATATATAAATACTATATAAATTACATTTTAAATTTCACAAGTAACATATTTTAAATTTTTTTTGGATTTTAATCTGTAATCTTGGATACTATTTCTGATCTTTTTCACCTTCATCGCTTTCATGTTATTATCTGAGACTACTTTAGTCTCCTGAAGTATATAGGTTTTAAGTTATTATAGGTATAGGTATTAAGGTTTTTTTATTCTTACTCTTACTTCTTACACTAACTCATAATCCGTACCTAACCTATATGCTAATTCCTATCTAGACTCATTAATATATCTATCTATATCTATAGATAAGGAATAGAAGGGCAACTGAAGGGCAAGAGCAAGGCAGGACTGAAATTCAGGGTGATTCATCATCCTCTGCTTTAATACATAATCAAAAATTCATAAACAACGTACAAAGCAGCATGTCCAAAAGCATTTCCAGTAACATTAGATGCCAAACACCCAAATAGCTTAGTAGAAGGTGCGCTCGTATCCTCCAGGAGGTGCAGCTTCATTTGCTCGAGGAGTTCATTGAGCGACTTGTTTAGCTCATACTTGGTATAGTTGCGGGTTGATATTAGCTGGAATAAGGTATGATCAATTGTTATCGAAAAATTGACAAATATAATTTATACCATAGAGTATAAAATAAAAATAAAATATAGTTTGGTTGAAAAATATCTTAATGCAAACAATAACTATAGGTTGAATTCCCAAACGAGGAATCAAATCAGAATTTATTAATTTTCATTTCAGTAAAGCATCGTGTTGAGTTTTGCCATCCAGCAATAGAGAGCTGAATATACGGTGTAGTTAATAGAACTCACATAATACACTAGACATATACCTCACCACCAAAAAATAAAATATTACCTCAGCAATGGCCATATCCCAATGGAAATCATTGTTAAGAGCAGCGTGCACACTGCGCGCGTCCTGCGCGTGCAGCGAGCACAGTAGGGTGTCGTACTCCTGCTTTTTATACACTTGTAAGTTGATTTGCTTTATCCAGCTCGTGAACTGAGAGCAGAGGGTGCACTCACTGTGGAATTTTGAATTATTTATTAGTGACTTGAATGCTATCACCCTACCGCAGCCAGAGATCTAGTCAACATCATAGCGCTAACAATTGTCTATATAATAAATTAACGCTTAAGCATATTACACACGATAATTTTGGTAAGAATGATATTTTTGTTTCAAATCAATGGAAAAAGTTAAATGAAAATACATTGACCAGTTAGATAAAGCATTCGATTTCAACCAAATAAAACCACGGCCGCTAAATAAGGGCTTTCTTTTTGCCTGCCTGCCTATTTAAACATCTCCTGCGACCGACAACTAAATATATATAAGACTAGAATGATACTCACGAATTATTAATTAACAACGTGCCCGCATCAACGAAATTACTGATAACGCCAAAAGATATCTTGATAAGGGATTCCTTTGACAATAACTGTAAAACAGCATTTCTCAACATTTTTAGTTTTTCTTCCGTCATCCAAGGAGGTTTTGTGGGGGCATGTAGACCATTACCTAGTTTCTTGAGATTAGATTCAGTATGAGAAATATCAAAGTAAAGAGCCTTGTAATCAACATCGGGAGATATTTTCAGACTGTCATCGTAGCCCTGTTGATTAAAGAAATATCTTTAAATTTACGTGATTTTCTCCTGGATGTCTTGGTTCTATTTTAAACGAATGCTTGGTATCATTAACTTATACAGCTAGAATTGTATAATATTATATCATTTGTTTAAGAATCCAAAATGTACCCAATCCAAATAAAATAAAAACAAGTATGTTAAGCAAAATATTTCGTTGGTTTAATTAGTTCTACAACGAAGTGACATAGCACATTTATTTTAAAATATCATGCGCATGAGCATTCAAATGAAAAGATCAAAATAACTCACCTGTGAAGCAAACATCATTGGCGGTATTTCCTTAAACAATTCACTATTCTCCGTATCGCAAATCTGTCGGTGCAGAGCGGAGAGTGCGCCACTGCCATCTGGTATATACTCCATGAGGGTTATATTGTGTTGGCAGAGAGCTGACGTGTTATTCATGTTTATGTCTCGGAGGAGACGCACCAACTGGCAACGAATAGTGGAAAAGATGTTTTAGTGTCATTTAAAAATATGGTTAAGGATTCAGAATTTTAGATAGAATAGTACTGTTAATTCTATTTTTTAACAAGATTACTAAATAATAAAAATTTTTTAAATAACGTTCACTTAAATAAAATGAAGATAATTATTTTATTGTAAGCATACTCGTGTAAAGTAAAAGACCCTCTTTAAGATGTAGGTGAAAAGGACTATAGAAGCAGTGAAATTGTGTCAAAAGTGAACTCGCGTGAAGTATTGTGCTTGGGTGATACATATCACTTACTACAATTACGTAGATTTAATTACGCATTATACATATGAGGACAATTAAAGCTGAAAACTTTACAATATTGTGCATACAACCCATATTAATATAGTTACTGAACTCACATGTATTTTATCTAAATGTGTAAGAACATCTTCGGCTATATCAAATCCCTTTTCCAATATATTAAAGAAGTTATTCGCCTTTGGTCCATTATACAGTTTCCGGAGTTCCTCCCACCAGTTGTCTCCCGACAAAAAACTCAGGATAATGTCATAGTGCTTTAAATTACTTTGTAGGTATTTCAAATATATTGGTATTCCCAAGTCGAAGGAATATTTGATCGATTGTTTTAAACTGTTTAATAGTTCTCTTCTGAAAATATTATTCAATACTGTTTAATTAAATTAAAAGCTTGTTTTCACATTATGACAGTAAACTTAAACGTAATGTTTTTTGGCTTCGTTTCCCACTCGGAAGAATGAACATAAATATTTATATTCCTTTCCTCGCATTAGTACCGAGGAAAAGCACGGCGTTGAGTTTCGCCACTCAATACCCGATGCCTCCAAGGTTCGGTAGAAAATAGAGAACGGAGTGTTGTGACATTAGATTCTCTCTGCCTACTCTGCTGTGTGATACTGAAAAGAATATGGAATTACCTTTCATTAAAAAAACTGAATATATCAGTAATATTATCACTTTTATTTTTATATATGTTGACTAAATTTACTAAACTTTTTCTTGCTTCATTGTAATCATCATCTATCACATGTTGTATCTTATTGTAAAATTTTTCATACTGTTTTGCACATATTTGAAGTTTCATTCTTTCCATTTCAATTAAAATATTTCTGGAATAGTCTTTACTCTTTGATAGTTCACACAAGTCTTTAATAGCATCCACTATTTTAAATTTTTCATTATTTTTAAATAAAACGTTTGTAATTACATCGAAATGAAATGCTAAAGCTTCTGCAGGTCTCCTTTTAAATATTTTTTGTATAATAACTAATTCTTCTTCTAATTTCTTTATATTCTCTCCGTCATCAGTAGATATTGTGTAATTATCTAATTTTGTGATCAATTTACTAACAGTTGTTACAACTCTTGTAAGATATATGGAAGATGCAATGTGTTTTTTATTTCCTTCATTAAATGAACGATAAGATTTGTCACTGTTTTTAATTTCATACGAAAGAAAGGTGTCTATTGATTTTTCTAATTTATCTTGCAAAGTTTTCAGATTAAAATTTTGGGGTTTGGTTTCATTCTTTTTGGAAGCATCGTCCAATAATGAGGTTAGCTCTTTTGTTTTACTGTAGGTGTTGCTATAGGTGCTTGATAAGTTGCCCACTTGTAAAGTGTAGAAAAGATATTGCTGGAAATGTAACATAATAAAGTTATTAGTTATTATATAACTCTCTGGAGGCCGTTTTGGAAGAAGGGTTTCAAAGTTCGACTGTAAACGCGAGGCTTGTGGGTTCGATTCCCACTCGGGGATTTTACCTGGCCAGTTTCCATAATACGCCGGCTTTAAGTCCGATACGGTCATATTTTTATGGCACTTTAAATATATCTTTCTTTCCTTAGTGTGTAAATAAATGTACTTAGTGGTAATGCACTATTCATTATCATCTTTATTAAAAATCAAAGAAGAATATTGAATATTTAATAATTTTCTAATTTAGTAATAAACATACTGGCTTAGTGAAAATATCAATTAAGCTATTATCCCCTCTCGGCATAGATATCCAGTGTAACAGAGAAGGACAGATGAACGGCTGCACAAGTTTCAATGCGGCCGCGTTGATTGGACTGTCGGGTCCGGGATTTAAAGCCAACAGCACTTCATCACAGTCCCAGAAATAAGTGAGGGTTGCGCGGCGGATCTGTAGAAAATATTGTACAAATGTAAGATTGAATACACAATGTTTATTGTAAATTATAATATTTATTAATAATTAATACACATTCTACTGTTGTATAATTATTTATCTTATT
This sequence comes from Heliconius aoede, assembly GCA_037355905.1. Lineage (NCBI taxonomy): Eukaryota > Metazoa > Arthropoda > Insecta > Lepidoptera > Nymphalidae > Heliconius > Heliconius aoede. The sequence goes on from JBAIZZ010000229.1 coordinate 227,969, forward strand.
TTTAAAATGTCACTAATTGCTTATTATTTACTTTCCATCAAATATTGGTCAACTAATTTTATCATTGAGAGGATAAATGTCTAAATTATTATGCCTGTCTATTTTATAAAGTAGCTTTTATTATTAACAATCAATACTTATGATGCCACTATAAGAAAGGTAAAGCCGTGACCTGATGTTATGGGTCGAAGTCTCCAAACTGTTAAGATAAAGCCTGAGCCGGGTTCGGTTGCTAAACAAACAGAAAAAGTGGAAAATAGAAAGTCTTAGGTTTTAGTTCCTGTTTATTATTACCTGATTGAGGAACCCGAGGTCGAAGTACGAATGGACGAGAACACCGATGAAGTCCGGCAGGTTATCGTATAACATGAACATCCCAGTATTTCTAGTAAATCCCAATAATTGTAGAAACGTTGCATTTTTCTCTAAAGCGAGAAATAAATAATTAGTTTACATTTTTCTCTCATTTTTGCTTTACATAATTAGAATTTTGTAGGAATATGTATATTGAATTTAATTTCACGCAAAGGAATATTTATAATAAAGGTCCGTCAGACACGGCTCGATATTACTGGAAATCTAAAAATGAAGAAAGTTATCACTTAATCCTTACAATATTGAACAAGTAATATTATCATACCATTACTCTCCCTAACATAAGTAACCAGATCTTGTGTAACGTTTCCTCCCACCATTGCTATATACTGTAGCGTGTACTTCCAAGCTGCTCTTCCAACTCTTCGACAATCTTCCGAACAGTTCAGGTAAGTCTTCCAGATGGTATTAAGTGAAACTGAGTCCAGGTCGGTTGTGTTTATTGAGTTTAGAACTGTATCGAGTTTGGTGAAGAAGTTTCTGGAAGGTTTTTTATTGTTTGATTAAGTTGTATTGATTTATATGTAAAAACATAAAGTTTTAGTAAAACGTTAATAAGTTTTAGAGGAAACGAGCGAACTATGTACGTTTGTGATAATAATAAGAAAACTATCGATACACCATTACGGATCTTAGAAAATGATATATCATAGAGTTTAGTGAAACCTATGATTATTGAAAATTGCAAAAGCTAAATTATACAATGCGAAATATACGAAAAGATAATATACCTATTTTCTTAATTTGATATTTTTTTAGTATTAATTTTATTTTTTATATATATTTTTCTAGAAGTATATATACCTCAGAGTATTATCCGCCGTACTACTATTAAATACATTCATAACATGTTTCATCGCAGATATAAACGAATCTTCTTGGTCCTCATCGAAAGCTATTTGTAATACTTCTTTCATTTCATCCAAATCTCGTACAGACAAATCGAAGGCTTCAGAGAATTTTAAAAATATGCTTTCTGCATATACTGTTGTATTCCATGCTAGCCTTTTCTAGAAAAAATGTTATTTAAAAAAAATATGTAACATAATTGTTTTTATTTCTTCATTGTTTGTATTTTTCTCGCCTTCACGCTATATCCCGTATACAGTACCGTACGCGTAGCGGAGCGGGTAGCGGAGGGAACCGAGTGTTAAGACATGATCGCTAAGCACCGACTAATTTTCGAACCATGGCGCCTCTCCGCCGCCGTAAGAGGCGGCGAGGCCAGTCCTATCTCACGGCACGGAGGCGCCTCGGCGCAACGGTGCCAAATGGTCGAACCCCCCCCCGGAATAGCGTACGTAGGGCATTCCCCTGCGATCGCCAACACCTCACGAATGTCCATCAAAGCTCACCTTTTATCTTCAGGGGCGAGCTAAACTCGCCCCTCCCCGCCCGGTGACGCTGTTAAGACCAATCCAGGTCAACAGCAATTAAGTAATTAATACTTACAAAAACATCAGCTCGTCTTTCAGCTAAATACATCTCCCATTCCTTCTTCATGCTTATGTCGAAACACAGTAGCGTTTCCAGTGACAGTAGGGAAGTGCGCGCCTCCCCACTCAGTGGCAGCAAGTGCGTGAAGCTCACAGTGCTACATGGCCAAGGTTCAGGACCGTTTAGGAGGGACACTATTGGAATTACCTGGAAATTTTTATATATGTATCTATAATATGTAGTTTTACTTTTAATATAATTTACACCATAAAAATACTTTTCTTATGTTTTTGTTGAGATTTTTTTATGTTTTATACGTTTTTCCGCATAGCAGGTTAGACGTCATCATTTTTTTCTCAGATTGGAGAAATAAAAATAATTTAAATATAAAAAAAATCTCGAAATAGGGATCGATTCTACAAGCATCGTGTTTAATTATATTCTCATGGACCTGTTTCCAGACGAACTTTCTAAATACCGAGCTTCCTTGAACACGAGAACTCTAAAAAAAAGAGAAACATAAAAAACATTATCTTTTAAATTCTTACATCAGTATTATCCCTTTCAACAATATCAGCCAAAGCGATAAGTAAATGTGACAAATTAGGCAGCAAGTTCTGTAAAGCGAGGGCAGTCTTGGGAGGTACACTTGTAGAGGTAGTTTCATTTCTTGCTATATCTGGAGCAAAAAGATAAAAAATATATTCTAGAATAAATGTGTGGAGGCCATCGTGGCGTAGCGGCACAAGAGTGTGACTATAACGCGACGGTGGGTTCGACCCCTACTCGAGGAAGTGAAATATTTATTTACGTTTATATTTTAACTTCTTCGCTCTGGTGTCGAGGCAAAGAGCGGCGTAATGTTCTGCTACACGCAATCTTTCCAGAATTCGGCAGATGAGAGAATGTGTGGGGAACGAAGTGTCTTAACACTAGGTTCCCTCTACCTACCTGCCTACCCTGCTGTGTGCGGGATACAGCGTGAAGCTGATTTTTGATTTTATTAATTATGTCGTCATGGTGCTGCTAATTTTTAAAATAAATAATCTCTCGTTTTAGCGCATTTTGGGTAATGGAACTTAAAGTGACAGATCACATAAGTTAGCGTGCATTTCAAACTCCATACCTGCAGTAAGATGTACAATGTCATCAGCTACAATCATTGGTCCAGTGGCTACAAATAAACTGTATTTGAATCGCAGCCACGATTCTTCATTTAGATCGAAAGCGCGTCGGTCGAGGAGATCCAGGAAACGGAGACCTAGTTTTATGCTGAAAAATTGTTTGAGTTATTATTTTTGTATTAAACAAATGTGAAGTCAGTGGAAATTATAAAATGAATTTTATTTAGTGAGAAATTAAAAGTTTACTTAAGTGTAAAGCTTTATTTCTCTAAATATTCACCGTTTGGGAGTCAAACCACAATAGAAGTGAGTTCGACACATATATTATGTAGGTACGATTAGGAATTTGCTACGTGTGCGATAACGGCGTTACTGTTTATATATAAATAATTATTCAAATAACTTGCGGCGTTGAGTTTCTTCACTCAACACACAATACCTCCAAATTTCGGCGACTAATAAAGAATCTGTCAAAAATCGTACGGGACATTTTTTTTCATTTTACGCCTTGAAGTCCATGCAAACAAATATGCGAAGATAATTTAAATAAAACTAACCTGATATGCATAAGTCTGTTTAAATTCCTAGCGTTGAACCAGTACTCCTTCGCCTCTTTCATCATCAGTGCTACTTTTTTCTGCATTTCTTCGTCCATTCCATAGGTTTTATATTTAAGTACATAAGTATAATCATTATTTAATTTCTCATATAATGTATTTAGACCTTTTATCATTTTGGTCCAATTTATTCCATCTAGAACACTGTGTGTTATGTTTTTTATTTTTCTTATCTAGAAATATAAAATTATTTATAAAAATTAAATTTAATCAAATTTGTTTCACGCTGTATTGCACACAGCAGGGTAGGCAGAGGGATCTTACTGTTAAGACACTCTCCACTTTCCTTCGAATTGAAGACATTGCTTGTTGTATGACGGAACACTTCTTTTTTGAAATGGGTCAATATATTAATAGATATCTCTATCTCACATTCTAGATATCTCCTGTCAATGACACTTACAGCTTTTCCAATAATTGAGTCCCTTTCAAGTCCCTCGTCAATTGCCTTTGTAATATTGCAAAGTGTTTCCACGAGGTTTTCTTTATCTTTGTTTTCGGGAAAATTGAGATAACGGGACGCCGCTTCAGCGCCATTACATAATATATCTTGACATGGTGTTGCTAAGGCCTTGTAACTCTGAAAGTAGTGTAAGTTTTGATCAATATAAATAATTATTATCCATATGATATTTTTTCGTACAGGATTTTTTTTGAAAAATTATGCATAAATAATAAATGAACATAGCTAGCAAAAATTCTAAACTCTAATGAATGAATTTATCTTTTATATTTATTAATATTAATATTACCTTCTGTTCGTTAACAGCGGTATTTAAAATAGTCATAACAACCGATGGATATATTTCTTTGGCTTTCTCTTGTAAGTGTTTAGGCGCTGCTTCAAGTTGCTCGTTAACAGCGTCTATCATTATTTGTATGTTTTTTAAAGTTGGCGAAATTTTATATTCTAGGAGAGGATTCTGTCCGACTACTTCTTTTGCTAAGGCCCCGTGGACTGTTATACTGGAAAACATGATAATAACATTTTATATTTTTTTAATACTATAATTAGAAGGCCAGACATGGCACACGGTTACACTATATATATATTTTCCTAATATAGATTTATATCTATTAAAGAACTTACAGCATATGTTTACCCAAGTACGATTTTTTTCTAAATATTTCTAATAGTTTAATATCTTGAGGGGTTTTGAATACATGCGTCCAGTTTACCACCCGTGGCTCCTCTAATTCTAATCTTTTGATATTTTCAGTAAAATTCTTCAATATTTGGAAGTCTTTCTCAATACTATATAACTGACCACTTATATCCTTCCCCAGAGTTTTAAGAATAAATAAGGACGCCATTGTGTTTATCTGTAAAAAAATATTCGTTTTAAGTAAAAATTCAAAAAATATTAAAAAGTTAAAATTAAAAACTCGTCGTGGGTTGATCCTCACTCGAGTAATAGAAATATTTATTTAAATTTATATTTTCATTTTTTTGTGCTCTTTATTTATCTGCTACATAAATTTAGGCATAAGCCTGGAATCTGTATATAAATGTAAATGGAATTATTATATATATATATATATAGTTACTAAGAAAGTAAGTTAAACATAGCGTCGATTAAAGTACCAAAAGGAGATTTAGATCACGACTGTCGTGTTTTCAGTCATAAACCGTATTATTGCGCCACAATAACCTCAATACATCTGTTAAATTCAACAAACCAATACTTACATTATTCTTAACATCAAAAAATCCAAAAGAAGTAATAAAATCGTTCATATAGGTTTTCCACGCATCGGCGCACAACTGGCCCTTCAATTCCGTCGCCTCCTCTCTTGATACCAAAAAGAAATTCTTTAAACGATTTGTATCACAAAACATGTCACTAGGATTGTTCATTTTAGACGATAAAATCTGCAAAATTAAATATTACAATCAGTCGTTATTGTTGTTAGCTGTTTGCCCGCGTGGTGTTTAAGATCAAGCAATGATCCCCTGCTTCAAGGTGGCCTAAACAGGTGATGAGACTGCAAACAATATTTAATTTGCATGACCATTTACAACTAAGGAAAACATTTTAGATATGAACTGACGACCCGTGCGATCAATGGACATTATAGATTAGACATTTTCTTCATTATACATATATATATTCCATTTAAATCAAATGAGATCGTCTTAGTATTAGTATTAGTTTATAAAGTGTCCGTCCCTACATGTCATGGTATCTACTCAACTATCACCTAACACTATACATGGAAGTCAGGCTAATAACCATTTTTTTAAAATAAATTAAATATAAAGCAACCATACCTGTGTTCTTTCGGCATCAGTTAAAGCTTGCAAACCCTTTTCAATAATTTCTGGCTTCAAATTCAAAAAAACTTTAACTCCCTTGGGGTTCCTTAAGGACACATTGAAGGCCAACTGTTCTAAGTGCATGTTGACTTCAACTACGTTGTCTGCACTCTCTATTAGTTTACCCAATAGTGTAGAATAGAATAGAATATCCTTCTTGTGTTCTTTTGGTAACCATTTAAATATGAAACCTGTTAGACGTGATAGGCTGAAAGTGATCAACATATTAAATATCTAAATAAAAAAAATATAGATCATTCTCTGAGAGGGAAACGAACGTATAACTACCGCATCGACAGTTGGCTCTAGCTTCACGCTGTATCCCGCACACAATATTGTAAGCAGAGGGAGCCTCACACTCCGTTCCCCACTTTCTACCAAAGTCTGGAGGCATTGTGTGTTGACTCAACGCTGCGCTTTGCCTCTACACCAGAGCGAAGAAATAGAAATATACATTTAAATAAATATTACATCTCCTCGAGTGAGGATTGAACCCACTACCAGTTGGTGTCACCAGACAGTGGTGTTACAGTTACAGAACAGTTTGTGCTCCTGCGCCACAACATACACCAGTCGACATTCGGACGGCTAAAAAAAATCTTACATATTAAAGACATCAACGGGTGCTTCACTTGTCCCTAATTCCGATATAGTTTCAGCAATATTACTGAAAACTGATGATATTTTCTTCAATCTTGAAGTAGTTTCTAAACCAGTATTATTTTCCAAATTGTCTTCTTCATCAAACCCATTAAAGTGTTTGGTTAATATTTTATACAAATACTGGGACCCCGTCACAGTAGTGTCTAGGAGTTCTCTTAGCGTTCTAAATGATTCAGTTTCACCAAACGTTGGTTGTAATAAATCCATTACTTTGGTTATCCTGGACATACAGAAATTTAGTTCGAATTAGATTATATATTTTATGTTAACATAAAGCTAAAACAATAAATAATTTCGTTTTTTCTTACAGCTTCACGCTGAAATAAATATTAAATATTTAATATTGTCGAGTGGGAATCGAACCCACAGCTGTCGTGTTTAGAAACATACGTGCTGCTGCGTCACCACGGTCCGGAATTAATGTAGTACTAGCTATTAATGTCGACATTAAATATTTGTTAATGCGTACATTCATTTCATTTATATTTAAAGAAATTAGTTGTGAACCTATAATACAAACCAGACAAGCACGAGTAGGGTTCGGTCACAGAGGGTTCCGTACAAAAATTGGAGGTTTCAAGCTTTTTCTGAAGTGCAGGCTTAGCTTAGCCAGAGCTCTTTCATCTGATACCTCACTTGAACTAATTAGCTTTAAGGATAATATTTTTTAGGATTTAACCACAAATGTATATTTTTTAGATTTTTTTCTAAACAAGTGGATATTAACTGCTAAATTTCATAATACTAGGTGAACCAGAAGGACCCTATGAGTTTTGATTCCCTCCATAGTGTCGAAATACACATTTTTTGCGATAAAAACGGTAGTATCTTTTTTAAAAAGTAAATAAATATGTTTCTTATCAGGAAATCATGGGGCCGTATCTGAGTATATGGTTTGAATTTTAACGCGATATCTCACAGTAACAGACAGACAGACCGACAAAATCACGGACAACAGAGTAATTTTATAAGGGTTTCTTTCTTCCTTAAAAAGTACGGAACCCTAAAAACAAAAAATCCAGAGGTTTTAAATGATGTTTAATAAAGAGTAATTATTTTTATATAGTTAATTTAATTAGTGTTGTAAAAGTTAGGTATGTATAATTTTACTCATATTTGACTAATTTTATTATAATAAAAAATCTGTAAAAATACATACGAGTCATCCAGTAAACCTGGGTATTTTTACCCCTATGTATTTTTTCAAAATTTTCTAAAAATATTGATAATAAACTGCCAACATAAGGCCACTCACTTACATGGTTAAATTAACGTAACTAAACTCCGGCTCCCTGCCCTTCAAGAGTACAGTAAGCTCTGGCGGTAAGAAGTTCTCAATGGACACCATGTTGGGCACAGCACCCAACATGGCGCCGATGTGGACGAGGCTAGTGTCACCTGATAATTTGGAGTACATTTCACCTACCTGTGATTAACCAATAATATGTTTGCAAATTTTAAGTTTATTTATATATAGGTTACACTACTGCGTATACTTTTATTATCAAAGAAGAATAAATTTTATTTTTAACCTTAAATTAATTTAAATAAATTGCTGTTATTATGGTGAACAACTATATTGAGTACCTGCCGCCACTCATCACGAGTGCGTTAACTCTAGATTCCCAGGTCATCTTTGTCTACCCTACTACGTGCAGGACACAGTAAGAAATAAAAAAAATAATACTCCATTCTTTCAGACGGGAAGCGAACCCATAACCGTCGCGTTAACGCTTGTGCCCCAAAACAGCCTCAATCATTTTAATTTTTAATATGTATGAAGTAAATGTCGTGTATCGCGGTTGTTTTTCCGCTCTGGCGCTTTACATTCTACCAATTACCATACAGTGTTTCGATTTCAGACAAAAAGTGGTGAACGTCTGTTTAAGTAAGTAAGTGTCAAGTCCTGGACGGTAGGTCTCTGTGTACTCTGCCATGTACGGTATGCGGCGCGAGAAAAAAAATAAAATAAAACAAAACATACCATAGTAACATATTTTCCTAAATCCACTTGCATTAGTAACTCTTTGACTAGATTTTGAATCGTTTTGGTCTCGGCTGCGCATAGTTTGTCGACGAAAATGGTTAAATGATTCTCGTTAGTAATTTTTATAGTCCTCTTCATAGAGTCCACGCTACATTTGTCCACGTTTCCTTGCATTATCTGAAATGTAATGAATATATGAAATTAATACTTTAATATTATCAATTTCGCGTAATTGGGAAATATTTAAATCGTGTAATGGGATGAATTCGGGTGGAAAGCAGAGAATTAAAATTGGATGTCTCTGTGGGACGAAGTATCCCACAGGTGTTAACGGTTCCCTCTGCTTGTTATGTGCGGGAATTCCAAAAAATATTTATTTAATCTACAGATGTGTTTAAAATAACCTACCGTTTAATGGCCGCAGCTTTTAGGTTCTATCTATTTATTTTACAAAATATATACATTCGTTATGGCGCAGCAGGCACACCGTTTGACTATAAACACGACAGTTGTGAGTTCAATGTCAAGTAGGGGAAATGAATTGTTTTCATTTCCTCGTTATAGGCAACAGAGCGCGTCATTGAATTCTACCACTAAATAAGCACTTTCTCGAAACTGAGGAACGGGGTGTTCCTCGAGGTTCTCTCTCAAGTTAAAAAAACCAATATAAATATATATGTAAATGTAGCACTTCATGTAGCAGTTCATCATTTAAACAACATTGTTTAAACTTCATCATTAGTTTTTATGATTTTTTGAATGTTAAATTTGCTTTTATGAATTTTCTACAAGTTTTTAATATTTTTATGCTATACAATTAATATTATTATGATCTAAGTGTATATTAGCATAAAACGTAATAGAATATAAATAAATTCAAGGTTCTTTAGATTGAAAAAAACATTTGCAAGTAATATTGATGTATAAATATCTTAAAAGTATATAAGTAAAATTATAGATAGTTTTCTGTGTAACACAAACTTAGACAGCCATCATAGAGTAAACTTATCATGTATTTGAATTCACACATCCGCACAAATTTCAAGACTTTTCTTGTTGGAACTCAATACCTTCACGCTTTTCCTCGTTGCCAAAGCGGTTGTTTTCTAAAAAACATAATACCTCGAATAGTAAGTCAACCTAAAACCGTCGTATTTACAGTCTATTATTATATAAAAAATTGTTTAAAACGTTGTATTTATAAATGCTATTTAAATTAAAAGAATTGCTTACTCCTTCGAGACCGATATCAGCGTCGAGAATGCTATTTGAAACGTCTTCAGGTATATCCAACTCCTTAACCAAGTATCTTTTGACCCTTTTTGGGTTCCTAAATACGTCGCTCACACGTAGACCGTTTTCTGAAATATGAATATTTTTATTATAAATACTGACACAGTCAAGATGCACACCATTTAGGTATACAGCGTATTAGGTGGAAGAAACCAACGCTGATTTTACTTTTACAATTTATTTTTATAGTTTAGAAAAATGATCTTCACGCTGTGTAGCAGGATAATAAGAGGGAACACATAATTTTCGAGTAATTACTGCGTGTTCAGTGGTCAGCCACTGACTTGACATGACTTCAGAGTCAAACCGCGCTTTGTCTTATTACCAGAATAAGGAGAAGCTACCACATTCTACCACCACGACATTCTCCTGCGACAACGCGTTGTAGCCCAAGCCTGTTATTTATTACGTATACTGATTTAAATCTAAAAAAAATGTATTTTACATTCAGTTATAAATGATGTATAGTAATTTATCAGCGATTTTAAATATGTATGTATTACGTAATGGGTAGATAGAACTGCTTGGAACACTTCATGCTAGTTCTAAACTAAGTTCTGACAATTTAATTTATTTAGCTTTGTGTATGATGAGAATGACGGTGGATGAAAAATAATAATTTAAAGATTTTCCCTTTTTCAATAATTCTAAAAGAAATAGTCTCGTACAGTTAGTCATCTTTTTGCCGGGCTTTAAATCGTTATCAGAGCGAGGATATGAAACTATTAAATATTTCATTTCCTCTATTAGGAATTGAATCCACAACTTGACACGTTTAGACCACTGTCCCACAATTGGCCTCCAGTTTTATAATGTTAGTATAGATGCAGAAGAATAGAAGCATTTGTTAAAACAAAGCAACTGACTAGATATCTGCTGGAACACCGGATGATCAGCTACGTCCGCGAGCGCCGCCAGCAGCCGCAGCGCGTGCGGCGCCGCGCTGGCCGCGCGCAGCACGCTCGCGTTGTTAAACAGCGGCAGCAGTTGATGTTGTATTGATGTTAACCTGAAATATATATATTGAGAGCTTAGATTAGTGTTTTTAAGCCTTTTTCTTATAATTTTTTAGAAAATGAAAACAATTCACTTTGCCGCGTGAGAATCGAGATCACAGGCGTCGCGTTTACAGCCAATCGCTGTGTCGCTGTGCTGCTGTGTTGCCACCTTATGAAAAATAACACTGGTCAAGTATGTATCAGAGTTGCCTACCGAGGGTTATATTGTATCTATTATACGTTAATAAATTTAAAGTTGCGGGCGAATGCACTCATTTCCTATGAAATTAAGTACAAAAATAAGTTAGTACCCATAGAATTTTCACTTATCATACATTTTGATTAGGCTGTAAATTTCATACGGCGGCAAAAATTATTTATAAACTTAATTTTTGGGACCATAACATAATTTAAAGGGACCATAACCCTGAATATTTGATATTAGTTTTAGTTTGATATGTCTACGTAATCGATCGTGACAGACGGGCAGACGGACAATAAACTGATCTAAAACGAAAGCTTCTAAAAGTTCCTCTTTCTTTTTTAAGTTACGGAATCCTAAAAACCATAAGTTAGTAAACATTCTACTAAAAACTCCCACCTCCATCAATATATGTTGAATACTTTTATACTCAAGGCTGGCTATACCTAGATTTTTCGTACGTCGGTACTTCCTCGAACTCGTCCATAAGTGAGCACTCATTGTTTACGTTACATACAAACGACTGTAGGAAGTTGAGCATGCCCGCGCTGGGGAGCGCGCGTGCGGCGAACTGACCTGAAAACATAAATATTACACGAATACTAGTCGAAAATTGTAACAATTCATTATGTAATTTGAATTAAAGCTATTTTAAAATATAATAAGTATCAAAGTAGTTAAAAATATAAGTTATTATTGTACTTCCACCAAGCTCTGCCTCTGCCCAGAGCAACGGAATGAAAATATATAGAAATATAAATTTTACAGTCACACGAGTAGGGATCTAACCCCAACAGGCTCATATTCCTGCTACCCCACAACTGACCTCTCTAAAGAGAAACTGTAAAAATGCTTACATGTGGGGTAGTCCTTGTTGTCTATGTTAACCCTAACTGCGTAGAGGCTGAGCATCACGAGCGTCGCCCACGCTGTGCCGGCGAGTGTTATCTGAAAATTTAAATAATTTTAAATCGATTATAGGCCATTTCATAGCTAACTAACTTATAACTAAGAGTAATTGTATTTAATAATATATAATAATAATTTAATACAGATAAAGAGAAAAGAAGGCGTAGAGACATTCTGTCATTTTCTCTCACTTCATTTTCTCCGCCCGAGACATTGTGCATTGAAATGAAATCATTTTTTCGAGTCGATCAATCAGACAACCCTCCTGTACAACAGTCAGTTTCACTTCTCTACAATGGCCTAGTGCCGCAGTGGCAGGGTTTGAATGCCATAATGGGTTCGATTCTGCCGCAGGAGAATGAATTATTTTCACTCCCTCGCTCTGGTAACATGACAAAACGAGGCCTTGAAATCGGCCACTTAAAAAGCAATGCTTGAGATTTGTATGAAAAAGTGAGGAACACGCCAAGCTTAGTCTTGTTACTAGAGAAAGATAATAACAATTAATTCATTCCCCTGAGTAATAATCGAACCGGCACCCGTCACATTCACAGTCAGACTCTGTGACGCTGCGTCGTAACAGATACTTCTTAAATGTCAGGAATTGGATAGGGCCAGGAGTATACACCTCGAGTTCTGTCACTCAAATATCTGAAATTTGGACGGAAGGCAAGATAGGAACACTTTGTCTTTTCCCCTATCTTAAATCCGGGTATAAGTAATGAAGCTGAAAATTTTTGTAGAAAATTAATTAGTCAAATATCCGTTATATCATTACCAAAACGGAATCAAAGTTTATAAAATATACATGTATGTGCGTACGAGTATGTATACAATGTATATTTATAAAATACCTGGCTTTGACTGATGTCATGAATCATCATTGCCATGAATCGACATTAACTATTGACGTTATATTACATAGACGATTTGTAGCATAATTGCTAGAGATGCCAATTTTTTGAGCCTAATGCTAAGATTTTGAATTCCGCACTTTCCTCCCAATTTCTGGAACACAACAATTAAAATAGAGGCTGACGCAGTCAGTATATGCGACAATAGTGGGTGCGATATCCACTCAGCAGACCGAAGGTCCGTCCGTCCGTCCTCATCGAAGGTAAATTGCGTGTGTAGCTTTGATCTTCAGATCCTCTCAATCAACATTGACGTAAAGTAGATTCGTTTTTTAATTGGTATATACAGACTCCTTTTACGGAAACAGCTTATAGGGAAAAATATTTCAAACCTCGACTCGAATCGATTTTCTAAATGAGGCGTGTGCGGCGGTGTCCCTTTGATTTGATATATAACTTTTTATTTTTGGCAAAATCTTTTTTGTTTTAATTGTATTAAGCTTTTATAGAGTAATTAAAATTGTGGTTTGGGTACACGAACCGGTTTCCTCTTGCGTATAAGGTAGTCTTTCCACAACAGCAGGCGAAGCTGCCGCGCGCCCGCCATGCTGCAGTTTTGTTACGAAGACCATCACTGTAAGGATAGAAAATATATTAATACGTATAAAAATATGAATGTAGCGGGATACTAGGTTCCCTCTGTCAACGTGAAACTGAAAAAATATTATTTGCCTTCAAAATATTTTACACATAACCTACTATTATAATTCATAGCACAAAATTAAAAAATCATATTAATGTTTGTATTTATAGTAAAAACTAGCATTGCAAAAAGTTTTAAAACAATGGCTCTTCCTATAAATCAAAGAGTCGTAAGTCATTAAACAAGTCATGGTCACGTGTTCGACTCCCGGAAATGGTAAAACGCAAAGAGTATTCATTAAGGATGCAAGTTGGTTATTATTTAATACTTTATCTGAAGGACTTTCTTCAAGCGAAACGATGTCGTATATGTATGTGGTGTATATACAAATCGAAAGATAGCGCTAACTCATTTGTAAGTCTCGGTAATTGTAACTTATTATCGTCGTTCTGAGGGCAGCAAAGCGCAAAAGGCAATCAAAGAGCAGCTCTGGAATCAAGACAAAGCGAGACGTCGGGTTTCATTCTTCTACGTATCCTGCTGTGTCCAATTTGAACTTGGACACTTTCAGCATTATGATTACTTATTTACTGTACACAAGACAAATGGTGGGACAGAACGCTATACAAATTCTAATTCTTATAATATATATTATAATATATAAACTCTGATTTTTCTTTTAGGTGTATTAACTTTTGATATGTTTTCCGTTTTAGAGTGTAGATTCGAATACAAGCAAACTTAAGTGTGACGTTTTTAAATATTTGCACTTACATCTACACTTAGGTAAGTGAACATATGAGTTTTTAAATATATATTTCATTTAATATACACAAACACATATTGTATAAATATAAATATATGTATAGACCCAATAAACCTTGAAACACCGAAGACCTTAAAATCATTTTATTATCACAGGTGCTACTCTAATATTTAATATAGTATAACAGTTGTTATTCATTTAAGGAAATTTAATTAGGTACTTAATTTACTTTATTTGAACAAGATTTAAGTTTGTATTATTAACTATACCTCCTTCCTACATATGTAGAGTGACACTTCGTGGATTACTTTTTGCCCGAATTCGAGACGTTACGTGTTGATACGAAACTCAACCCCGCGATTCGTCTCGAGAACACACCGGGTAAGGATCTCACGTGTGGTGATTACTTTTCAACATTAGTTGAAAAGAATAAGAAAGAATACAAGAATAAACAGAAGTAGAGAGAGGTCGTGTTTTGTCTGACTGGAGCGGAGAAATAAAAACTATTCAAATATAATTGCTTAGATAAATGTAGAACGAATTTACAACCATCATAATTTATTTAAATCTTCTACTACTGTACTATGATGGTGTCAATTTTTCAATGTTTCATATTTCAATGCGAATTACAATTAAAAATATTTAAAAAATCTTAACGTATATAATGTAAGATAACCTAATAAAGCAATGTAAATTATTTCTTCAACTCTGTCCAGTAGTTCCTAACATGTGCATGTACAAACAGACAAAATATAAAAAAAACACGTAGGATTTTTTATTTCTTTTTAATCTCTTTTTTCTCAAGGATTTTTTGTTTTTTCGTACAGACACTTTGTTGCCGGCCCTGTAATAGCTTCGATAATTAATCTTTTGCAAAAAATATAATAAATACTTCTAATATCACTTCAGTATATATAATCAAATGACTGTAGATTCTTACTTTGCTATAAATACTTTTAGTATTATAATAAAAATATGTTTATTATGAAAAAAATGATAGCTATAAAATAAGAATAATAGTATGTAGTTATATTTATTAAATTATATTATATAGTCATATTCATTATATTAAAGAATTTCTTCTTGGTAACATGGCAGGGTAGGCAGAGGAAACCAGTTAAGACACTGCATTCCCCACTTTCTGCCAAATACAGTAGGCCAAGTGGCGGAACTCAACGCCACGCTTTTACTTCAATACCAAAGCGAGGAAATGGAAATATATATTTAAGTAAATATTTCGTTTCTTCGAGTGGTGATCGAACCCACAACCGTCGCGTTATAGGCACACCCTTGTACCCCTGCAAGGTCCTAATATATATACAAAATATAATATATTCCTTATAACTTCTAAAACGTAGATATCATCCAACAAATATTTATAACTATATGTTATTGAGGCATAATAGAACATTATTACGTTATTATAGACATCAAAATAACTGTTACGAAACGTTATCGATAGTTCGATAAATAAATAATTCGTTATATTGCATTCGTTGTAATAGATCATTAAGCAGTCTTAAAGGCAGACCCATAAAAAATATTTTTTATGATATTTACGCGGATTCAGTAAGTACTTATTAAGTAAGTATTTTTAAGTTTTTCTTTATCCACAATCAATGCTCAAAAATGTTGTAAAGTTCATTTCTTGTTGTGATGTAAATCCAAATCAGAAATAAAAATAACGAGCGGACTCAGGCGGCTTCGCCTCAATTAATTGTTAGTGCTATATTATTATGATTTTTAACAACAAAAAAAAAACCGACTGCAACCGATCCCGCAGTCAGAATCTAACCAAAAACTCATTGAACTACCCTTGAATTGTATCCTCATCCTTGAAGTGTATCCTTATCCTTGAAGTATATGCTTTCCAATAAAAGCATGGTAGAATCATCGAAACCGGTCGGCGTGATATTCAGTTATTCGTCCATTTATCGCACAGAATTAATATAAATTTAAGATTTACGTGAGTTTCTCATGAATAATAATTGTTTCTAACAATTATTTTACATGAGAAACTCCTCTCTCTAAACTCTACTCCTTTTACAGAAATCAGTTTTAAATAATAAGCTTCCCTACGTGTGACGTACTGTTTGTAGTTGCCTGGCTACTTTTATTTTATTTTCTAAAGCCGGCAACTTTTTTCTATATTTCTTAAATAATATAGTGTACATTAAAAGTTTTTAATGGAGTATTATTTATACGTCTGGCTTGGAACAATATAAATTAAGTTTACTGCTTAATTCTTGATACTACAAAAAATAAATTACAAACATTTTTTAAATATTGCCAGTAGGTAAAAATAAGCAAAAATATAGTGTTTTGTTAAAGCGGGTTCCAGCGTGATGGCGGATCTTCACATGTTTATCACATTTTATTTAAATTTGTATAATTTTATAAGCATTTGATTTTTTTTACTTTTACTGGACCCGCGGTTCTTGAACGGTCTCCAAAAGGGTCAAATGAAGGATATTTTTATTAATTTATGCAACACATTGTAACAAGTCATTCTATACTCCATATGTGCTAATAAAACATTGAATATATTAAAAGAAACCCCGACATCATTTTTGTCAGTAGACTAATTGAACGACTAGACTTTACCTCCGAATACGTTCCCATTGACACATGTCATATTCTAAATAGTTGAGGTAACGATACCCTGACTGTAATATATTCTATAGCTTTCAGTTTATTAATTATTCAATACAAAAATATTTTTAAAATTTTAAACAGTAGTTCCTGAGGTTAGCGCGTACAACGCCAACAAACATTTCAGGCTTAAGTTTTTAGTACAGAAGTATATGAATGTTTTTGGCGATGCCTGACTGTAGTCAGTCAGTCGGTGTCATTTACATATTGATACTGCAAAAACACATCTATTGACATATTTAGCTAAGTCACGTTTAGCATTGGAATATTATGAAACGACAGACTGCACAAATATTTATTTTAAATCTGAACAACCCAATATAACATTTGTGTAATAAAGGCTACAGATACAAAAAATAATAATATGACATGCTGGTCTCGGTTGTGGTTTTAACTACCAAAAGGAGGAATAAATTATAATTTTTTTTCATTCTGGTAAGAAGAAGTAACACGATGTTTAAGTTTCGTCACTCGAAACGGAAAAAATTGGTCGAAAAGTAAGAACGGAGTGTCTTGACACTGGGTATGCCACTATACACAACATAATATTTATTGTATTTTATTTAAACGGCAGAATGAATCGCAACGTGATCACATACGCACATTCCTACGTGAAATTTTATATATACACTTCGAAGAAGAACCGAAAGACGATAAATACGATGTGGGCTGACGATTCCAGTTTTATATCATGTACCTGATTCTGGACTAATATCTTTGAGGTCAGTCGTGTTGCAGCGGCGCTAAGTGTGACTGTAAATGCGACTGGTTGCAGGTTCGAACTCCATTCGAGGAAATGAAATATTTATTTAAATGTATATTTCCATTTCTTTGCTCTGGTGACAACGCAAGGTGCGACGTTCAGTTCCACCACTCAACACGCAATACCTTCAGAATTCGGAGGAAAATGGGGAACGGAGTGTTAACACAAGATTCTCTCTGCTTCCCTGCTGTCTGCGGGATACAGCGCGCAGCTGAGCTAATATCTCCGTAAATACCTCATAGTTGGCACTGGTTAACAGAAGGCTAACGGGATTAAATTAAATCTCTTCCTTTGATTTGGCTATTTCTTACCACGAGGCGCTAAACCAAATATCAAAACAGGCTAAGTGAACCGGGAACATATATGTTTTATTTAGGATTTGGAATTAAGCAGACATTTAGAGAGACAACTCTTTAATTACATACATTAGTAGCCACTATAACATGACATTTCCTCATTACTTACTTTTGTACTGAAATTGTTAATCGACGTTATGGTTAGTAGCTTCAAATACGAGTTGAGGCCAATCTGAACCGAAACGCGTTCACGTTCATTGTTGTTTGTAAACTAATGACACTACATGTAGCACTTTGACATAACAGGCGTAACAATACACGTTAATAATAATAAGTGTTATTCTCAACTTAGAAATCCTTTTTTTTTTCTCAAAGGATTTTCTAAGTTGAGAATAACACTTATACAATTCTTTTTTTTTTTTTATTGTATATAA
The DNA here is from genome assembly GCA_037355905.1 of Heliconius aoede. Lineage (NCBI taxonomy): Eukaryota > Metazoa > Arthropoda > Insecta > Lepidoptera > Nymphalidae > Heliconius > Heliconius aoede. Next base: position 246,299 of record JBAIZZ010000229.1, read on the forward strand.
ATCCTGTAATAAAAGAATTGTATAAGTGTTATTCTCAACTTAGAAATCCTTTTTTTTTAAATGTATAGAAATTTGAAGATAGTTGAACTTAGGCTTCTTTGAAACTGTCCAAGAGGTCAAAACGCCAAGATATCTTAAAATTTTGAGTTGATTAAATTTATGTGTTCTCAGAATTATTAATAACGTTGCCAATTATTAAATTTAATATAAAACATTAATAAATAGGTATAATATATATTTACAAAAGTCCCTGTCTACAAGATAAACAAATGACAAATACGATTTTGTATACAATACAATGTAGTAGGTACGTAATTATATTTCGGTAACGGAAGACCATTCATGTGAATTCAAAATGAATTACGTCGCATTATCTACATAATAGTATACTGTGCGTGTACCATAGATCACTGGTTTTTTTTTCAGGAAACGTTTAAAAATATATATGAGATGATGAATAACTTACCATTAAACTTATAACATTGTTAAAGTCAATTATTTACTGTATTTCATGGATCGTTTATTGTCTAAATCATGTTGTGTTGACAGGGGGCCAGTCGTGACGCAGGCAAACGTGACAGGTTGCGGGTTTGATTCTTGATTCGCACTCTAGTAAGCAAAGCGCGGGGATTGATTCCACTACTCTACATAAAATGCCTCCAGAATTCGGCGAAAATTGAGGAACGGAAGTGCCTTATAGGAAACGGAGTGTCTTCTCAGAGTCTCTCTAACATGTGTTTCAAAATAAAAATTTAAAATTAAATCCGTGTAACTTGAAAACTTAAATTTTTCACACATTTTCTAAAAATATGTTTCTATTCTTAGTGGAAGACTTAAGTAATCTGCGCTGTTGAATTGCAATCGCATGCTGTTGTGGCCCTCAGAATAATCATAAATCCTAAAGAAACCAACTTAAATGCGCCAATCGATGTCATTATAGTCTCACTGCATTGGATTGTACACGACATTAACGCGGTCGGCTTTTTGCGACTAGTAGTAAGCACGCGACGATCGTGGGTTCATATAAAATGGCACGTGTGACTGTAAACGTGATAGTTGTGGGTTCGATTCCATCTGGAGGTTTCTTTTTGTTTCTTTGTTTGTTTGTTTCTTTCCACATTGTTTCTTTTCCATTTTGTAAACTATAATGATTGAAAAAATATATACTATTTATAATATTGAAGACGAGAGAAAATGAAGCATTTAATATTTCGTCGTTCTAGTAATAAGGTACATCGCGGCGTTGAGTTTTGCCATTCAACACACAATGTTCAGAGTTCGGCGGACAGTGTCTAATAACAGGAAATGTGCGAGAATATTAAAATCATACAAAAAACACACGTGATACAATATAAAACGCGCCAGGCCTACCTAAGAAAACAATAGCTAAGCCAGTCGGATCACTTAATTAATTTTTCTATATATGCTAATATAAAAAAGCTAGTTTAAGATAATTGTAACGCGTTACAAGGACAAAACAATTTACAATAAGTCTCTATAACGACTAATAGTTATTTCCTGTAACTTTACGTAACTATCTATGATCAGATATAATTAATTTTATTAACTTGAACGTCAGCATTCATATTTTATTTCCAAGCAATCTATTTATGTGAAAAGAATAACATGCACTATCGTGGTGAGGTACGGCACTGGTCTGTGCCTTTTTTTTATTTCTCTGCTTTGATAAGATCGACTCTCTCAGGTATCATCTTGACACCAGGTTCCTACTACCTAGCATGAGTATATGAGGGTGAAACGTAAAGTTGAAAGAAAGGGATATATGATCCAGCCAATTGTGAATACTCAGTCAACATTCTGAGAATTTTCGAATAAAACAAAACAAATTGTTATATCAATAACAAAAAGGAAAAAAAATCCATAAGATCTCATAACGATCCTACAAAATTTCTCAGAAAGAATACCTAAGTTGTTTCTGAGAATATCGCTGAGGCTTGATTCAATAACGTTGTTTAGCCTCACACTGTATGTAGTGTATTTAATCTAAAATCTTTAATCTTAAAACACTCCATGCCCCACTTTCCAGCGAACTTTGGAGATATTGCGTATTGAGCGGCGGAACTGAACGCCGCACTTTTGTTCTAATAGCAAATGCTGAAAATTTTAAATAATTTATTTCCCCAATTGGGTATCGACACCACCATCGTCATGTTTCCTGTCACACGCTGAGCCGCCACGACGGCCTCGGTATTTGTCTCCATACAAATCGATTCCGATTAAGCAAACGTCTGTACAGTTTATGTCGTAAGTTCAAGGAAGCCTTGGTGTTGACGTCAGGCAGCAGGAGAATAGTATATAATTAGTATATAATTGTTTGGACAGATTGAGGTTGCTCAGCTTATGCGTGTTTAACAATACATTTAATATTTCTATTACATATTTCGTATTTATTTTTTATCTACAATATATAAGTATCTCTTGATATATAAGTATCGCACGGTAGCCAGAAGCCAGACGGAAATGGAAGACCAAGCAGTCCGTTGTCGTCGATCTTCTCAAATACATATATATTATTTAATATAATAAATCGACTAATTAGCATCTGAGCGTAGTAAAGACCGATGCTTGCGATAGATAGATAGATGCGAGGTAAGCGAGGCCGCGCTAATGGCCGTATTGTACACGTTTTTTGCCCATAATGTACTTTAAGTTAGATAATTTAAGGTAATTTGTGTGGAATCTTCTATTTTTTTTCAGCTTCACGCTATACCCCGCACACAGCAGGGTAGGCAGAGGGAACCTCGGTTTCAAGTCACTTCTTTCCCCATATTCTGCCGAATTCTACAGGAATTGCGTGTTGAGTGGCAGAACTCAACGCCGCACTTTGCCTCGACATCAGAGCGAAGAAAAATGGAAATATTAACGTAAAGAAATATTTCACTTCCTCGAGTGGGAATCGAACCCACAACCGTCGCGTTTACGGACGGCACCCTTGTCCCTTGAGGTGTAACAAGCGGACATGATTTTGATGATTTTGGACGTCGCTTGATGACAACACGGGTTAGTAATTAGTTAATGCAATTGAACGAATCCAAGATTTCGAGAGCGCGAGTTCGAGTAATAATTTTATTAATAAAATATTTTTCTATTCACAGTGTGAAATACACTTGTGTCATATTAAACGTTTCGATGTAATCCCTGGAACCTCCAGTTAGAATTATCGCACTTAGAACGCACCAAGTATCATATACACTCAGCTATTTCTGCCTGTATGACAACATAGGCAAAGCCGTATGGACAAGCTAGTATTTAATAAAATCAATAAAATAGTTTAAAAACGCAATAAATGTGAAAATAAATAACAATGTAATGGTAAAACGATCTGACTTTACAGGATATCCTACTCTTATATATGGACATCACTAGCACACGTGTCTCGCGGTTTTATAAATACCAACTATAATTAATAATAATGATAATTAATTATAAGTACTTAGTATCATAATTAATTACATATCATGTATATATTAGGTATGTGTACAGTCTGTACGTCACAATATATGTGCTTCTCTTTTATTAACAGAATAATTAACAGAAACCAAAGGCACCAAAGTAAGAGATTATATAATATACATAAATTAGTCAATAAAATTTTCATATTATACATACATACATGATATACGTTTGCATTATAACCGAAGCCTTGAGGATAACCTAGCGCAGCGGCACAGCATCTAAGTGAAGCGCGACAATTGTGGGTTCGATTTGAAATCATTTTTTGTCTACTTTCTCTGGTAATAAGACAAAGGGCGGCGTTGAGCGCTTTTGTCTTAACACTAAGTTCCATTTGCCTTCCGCGGGATACAGCGTGAAACTAAAACAAGAACATTTCCTCAGTTGAGCTTAAGCCAGTCAATGTCGGTCAGGGGCAGACCGTAACCGGAATATTTGACCGGCTCTGTGTACGCGAATAAAAGAGACGTCCGTCTGTCATGCCGTAATGTTTATACGTTTATGGACATCAAGCGTCAACAATTCCAAATTTATTTCTTTTAAATTTTTTCTATAAAAATTTGTAACTTGCAGAGGCACAAGGGTGTGACTATAAACGCAACAGGTTGTAGGTTCGATTCCCACTCGAAATATATAAATGTACAGTATTTTAATTCCTCGCTACCACGCTACCGGTAACATCGCCGGTTAACACACAAAAAATGGGGAAAGGAAGAGTCCTAACGGGAACGTAGTGCCTTAGCACTAGGTTCCCAGGTTTCCTCTGCCTATCCTGCTGTGTGCAGGATATAGTGTGAAACAAAAATTATTAAAAACATTTACGCCACGGAGTAGCCTGGTATAATAAAAAAAAATACTTACAAAAGTGAGTTCATTTAGTTATTATAGCACAGATGAATCTGTTTAATGTATTTATATTGTACATCTTATTATATTATACATATATCAATTACTTTATATCATTCGTGAGAACATGGATGACCAGATATTCTGACGACAGATAAGTATCTAAACAATTCACATTATTCCTTCTGTCCGCACAAGTGACGCGTCTCATAGAACATACAAACAACCTGATACTCCACGTGCTATTCTATTTCTGATACTAATTGACGCAATTGCTTTGCATATCATAATTTCATACCTAAAAAAATTTATAGAAAACGTTCAATTGCGATAATTAACAAGCAATGTCTCAAAAATTGGGTAAAAATTGGGAAACAGTGTTTTAATAGTTAACATTAGGTTCCCAGACTGTCTACAGGGAAATAAAAATGTTTCATTTCCTTGCTGCTGGTAACTGCCAGTCATCAAAGGAACAATTAATGTCTAGAAAAAGTGTCTCAATACTAGGTTCCTCTTTTCTCTCTTCAGGCTGTCGCTCTGTTGTATGCGGGATACAGCGTGAAGCTAAAATACCTATTTAGGCTTAAATCGTGGCGGGCTTCCATTCACAAGAAGCAAAATATATCATTAGTGTTATTTAGAAAGGGTAATCTCAATTCCCACACCACGTCGAGGATGCAAGGACGGAGGCCCTACGTTCAGATTGTTTAGGCGATTGGAGATATCTTTGTTTTATTCACCGTTAGTTTGTCTTTCCCATCGTATCGCATGAATTACGCAACGTAAAAGGCATTATTCGATGTTGTTTTTATTATGAAAATGAAGTAATTTGTTCTGGTTTGAATATTTTATATACTTAGATACGTAATTGTAACAATGAAAGGAAAATATAAGTTATTTATAATGACTTTAAAATAATTAGGTCAAATTATTTTCTAGCTAATATGATATTTATAGCAGAGTAGCCTAGTGTTTAGACACTATTTTCCGCTCAATTTGAAAACATTGCATATTAAATGACGGAACTCAACGCTGCGTTGTAATCTTGTAACTGAAACGAGAAAACAAAATCAATTCAGTCCTTCGAGTGGGGGTCATACGCTGTGTTGCTGCGTCGCGACGGCTTCAAGTATAATATATATACATAAATAGAATAAGAACATTTATAGGCGTAATAAAAATATTACAACAGCGAGGTTAATGAGGCAGTCTAAGGTAACCATGCGGGATGCTATCTCCTGCATTGCTGCATTGACAACTATATGGGACCCGCTTCGTGTGTGTTGCAACTGAAAGTACATTCAACTATTTAGTAAAAATTGTATTTTCGAATATCCCCATGTGATGAATATGTAAGACATTACATGCACGTGTTAGAAAAATGGTAGAGAATATAGAGATAAAGTACAAAAATAATAATGGACTGACCGAATAATAAGAGGGTAATCGTATCGAACAAACATCAGAAATGGAGGCATGGAGTGCCTGGGACTTGCGACCACAGGTGTAGGCTTCAGGGTACCCTTTCCGATATATCAACCAACACTCGCCTTCACTGCTCCAGCCCGGTGTAATTACAAATAGGTCTTAACCACATTTGTAAATAAAATAATAATGAATTAACTACATAATTAATTCTCCGAATAGTCGACGTTAGCCTGTGGCGGAGCACGGGTAGAGCTCCGAGCCGCGACAGAGCCAAGACCGCCCGTACAACGCCCGTGCGGCTTTTTTATAATCGATCACAAATAAGTTGTAGGCAAGGAACATTACTACGTTGTAGGGTAAAATGAATAAGAATTGATGACGCGCGATGTAATAGTAATCTATTACACGTGTGGGTAGTTGGTTATTAAATAAGACTATCTCACCCTCAATTTAAATTATTCAAATTATTCAAACGAATCGAACCCATAACGACCGCGACTACCGCTTTCGCATGTATCGTTGTACCACGACGGACTCCTAAGCTATATCAATTCACGGTAGTTTGTATTATGATAGTGCGATTCACCACAAAAGTGAATAAAAGGTAGGTTTGCAAGCACTCTGACCTCGTTGCGACACAATTGTTAAGAATGGAGAGTTACTCCTAGAGTATGATAGTACACTGACTACGATGATTTTGATAGTATTATTTATATATGGTGTAGCATGTTTATGCTGTAAGGTAACAAGATGGTTTAGACCGTTGTCGCACAGTGGCACAGGATCTGACTGGGGACAAAATGCGGCGTTGGGTTGCGCAATCCTCCGCTCCACATGCAAGATCACAAAAATTCTGAGTAAAACTTCAGACATTAAAAGCTTTTTAAGTTTATATTTTATTATCAGACCATACATACGCCCGTTTTACTTTATAATTATTTATTCGTTGTTATACCTATAGGTTCCTTAGGCTGTGGGCCTAAGGAAGTGTAGGGGAGGGAGGCTTTCATAGCCCAAGCTAAGAAGGAAAGAGCCATAACTTGTGTCATACAAATGAAATAAAACATTTAAAAATACTGCAGAATTGTGCAGAGTGGAAGATTCGAACTCGAGGTACTCGACTGAGCCATGTCGGTTCCGTCTAATGAATAAAGTAATACATATCATTTATAAGTTTGCAATATCAAAACCACTATTGTACTTTTCAATCACTTTTACTCATTACGGCGTTTAACCGCAAACACCGCAACTCGCTGTGTGGTATCAAATGTTCTAAACAGAAAAATACAAATATCTAATATAATATCTTTATAATGGAATCAAATACCAATATAACTATTAGTTTACCTTTTAAAATAACTTAAACTTAGAGATTCTGAATTTCCTCAAGAATTCAACAGGAATGGAAGTGTCTTAATAGGAACGACGTAAAAACGGAAAATGGATATTCATCATCATTTTCATTTTAACCGTATGATATGAACCCACACTTAAATGGCTGTAAGTTCAACTCTTGCGAAGGTGCCAACTAACCCAGAGTGCAATCAACGTAACCCACTCGTGTTAGATACAAGATAACAAATATAATTATTAAACTGAATGCAATTAGGTGTTCCTAGATAAGTATACGGTAGCGGTAGAGTTGGTACTGTAATGTACTTGTAGGTACGTCACTTGAACTTGACTGCTGTAGAATAAATATTATATCATTTAAAATCAGTAAGAAATACAGTAAAATGTGTGGGAGTGACACGCGACCGCTTGTGGGTGTATGTGACTGTAAACGGGATGGTGGGTTCGTTCTTTTTTTTTTCGTCATGAAAAGCGAGAATGTGGGCTTTATCTTCACGCAAATTTCAATGTATAGTATAGTAAACTAATGAGAAATGAACGATCCGGTTCCCAGTTTTCATCTATTTTATGTGATTCTTTGCGTCGCTGCGCCACGACGGCCTCAAAGCCTCGAACAACAAGTGTTAGTGAGCGCGAAATAGTAAGTAGTCCTTAACAGTAGATTGTTTCTGCCCACGCTGCTGTATGCAGAATGAAATATGTTTGAAATACAAATTTTATATTGTAATGAGTATTCATTATTATTAATGATTAATTATTAATGATACTTTGTAACACTAAATTTAATTTTATTAATGTTGTATAGCCAATATTAGGTATGAGAAAAAATCAATGGTCCACCAGACAGTTCTTGAGATATAACATCTGTCCACCTGTCCCGACTATTATTGTCGAATGTAAAAATCTACAACTTTACAGGGAAATATTTTATGTACATATTATATTTATATCTTATATATTTGCTTGACGTTTTATTTTGTACATAGGTACTTTATAAATAAACAAGTCTGAAATACGTCACGGACTTGTGTTGGCAACGTTTACATTAAACAATGAACATATATATATATATATATACAAATAAATATATATATACAAATAAAAAAGTACGGAAACAATAAACATGGATTATATTGAAGTAAGTTGATATTTTATACGAGTACGTATAGCACATACTAATATCTTACAACGGATTTATCTATCTTTCTTCATCTCTTGATAATTTATACGGCAGTGTTTAAATACTATATTATGAAGAAGCACTCATTTATTGTTTTACATAATAGCGGGCGAAGTCGAGGCCGCTGTGGCCCAAGGGCACAAGCTAGAACCTGTAACGCGACGGTAGTAGGTTCGATCCCCACTTAATGGAATGAATTATTCGTTATTAATATTTTGATTCCTTCATACCGGCGTTAATTACCGCCACTCAACACGGAACTCATAACAACTCGACAAAGCACAACTACGAGTATATTACATAATTATGTCATTATTTTTCCAAAAGTGTGATAATTTTTTACCAGATACGTATTTGAACACAATTCTGGATAATAAGTCAGTGTCAAAACACTGTTTATTATACACAATGGAGTTCAAATTCCATGTAATACAGTTGCATTTTTATTAAAAATATCTATATTCGTGCTCTGGTTCCATTTTTCTCGACATTGTGTGTTAAATGGTGAAACTAAACGCCGCGCTTTGTCTGTTATCAGAGCAAGTCGGTGTCAAACTCACTACAACCGCATTTGAAGATAGATGCTGTTCTTATTATATATAAAATGTTTATTAAGTTTAATAAAGTTATTTATATTCTGTCGACCATGTTGTCGTACGTAAGACCATTCGCCTGTCAGTCGGTGAAGCCTGACGGCCGACGGGACGAGTACGCTCAGAAACAATTAAAATATACAAAACTACGGATTCTGCTCCTTTGTGAGAATGATAAAAAATTTCGCTCATTTAATATATTATGCTCATGTTGTAAAAATCATTTAAGTTAGTCGGACGTTTTAAAGTTTTATTTTATTTGTAATTTATACCTAAGTGTAAAAATAACATATGAAAGATATATTTAAGTTGAACTTGACGCTGTAGCGTTGAATGGGGTTTTCCCGAATCCCATTTATCTTCAATACTCAGATACATTATACGCTTTTAATAAAAAGATAAGTTATATTATTCATTAATTTACAAATCTCCTGCGGTTTCGGGACGGAGTATGGACATGGAATGTCCAATGAAGAATAACATCGGTCTCAGTATTATTATGTATATTACATATACAGACAAGGTATAGACTAAGGTATTGGTTTGAAATCGTAGGTAGGTTATTACCTACGGATACCTACGGACCTTAGGATGTGTAGGGGAATACTAACAGAGGTTTCTCGAAATGTCTACAGGAACGGGAAAAATGGCATTTTCCATTTTACGCCTTAAATAATACTTAAAGTTAAGCAAATTTTTTTTATTGAATCTTTAACCTTAACACAATTGAGAAACGTCAAAAGGAAAGGAGCCTGTCTGAGCAGGTATATAAGAACCGCTTATTAAGTTTAAAAATTAAAGTTTTACAACATTAAATGTACGTAAATAGTGTAACGAAATGTTAAGTTATAAAGATTACCCAAGATGGCGTCGACATATAAAATTATATATTTTTTCTAAATATTGAGTCATTTTGTATTAGAATATTTTTAAGTATAATGGTAAAATACTTGGTTACTTAATAAAATGCTGTTTTCATATTCGTAATATGCTTATATTAAAATCAGCTTAAGCCGGCTGTTCCTCTCCCGCGTTCAACGGGTTAAACTATGTATGTGACCAGCAGTCAATAATACTAAATTTACAGGAAGATTCATATGAGGTCCAACATTGAACACCTTCAGTTACTAAACTACGTACGCGTAACTTAATCACGTATAATAACTGATTGAGCAACGCTCCCGTTCAAAGTGTTATTGTCTTCAATACGGGTAGTCGTACACTCATACACGGGATATTCAAGAATTTCGTAACATTTATATTGTGAATAGCTGCAGAAATCCAAATAAACCGACAATATCGCGATAATTTATTGACGTAATAAATGGACTTTATTTCAATATTTTACTTACATAAATAAATAAAAGAAAACAACAAACACGATCGCCACAGAATAAATATAATACTTACAACAATAAACCTTTTTTTTATAAATTCTTTGTCAATTTGCACTAAGAAACAAATAATTTATTATAATTTGAATATTTAAGTATTTGGAAAAAAACTCGCGAAGTTTCAAACGGAAAACACAACAGCTTCGTACGAGAGGTAATTTTGAACTGATATTTCTTAGTAAGGGCCGATGCGGATAGTTTGCGAATTGCTGCGCGACAACTGACAAATGAGCATAAGATTATGCACTTACGATTAATTTCGAGGTTTTGGCGGAAAGTGGAATGATCAAACATACACATTTTGAGGCTGGTCGTGGCGCAGTGGTAGAAATTGTGCTGCACAATCGACTGGTTGCGGGTTCGAATCCCACTCGAGGAAAGAAAATATTTATTTATGTTTTCATTTCTCGCTCTGCTGAAGTAAGCCGTGTGGTCCCGGCTTAGAATAGGATCACCCTGGTACTGCCGGTGTCGTAAGAGGCGACTAAAGTACGTGTGGTAGAGTCACGTCGCCAGTAATGGCAACACGCATGGGCAGACTCGACCGGATTTAATACCACCCCCGGCATTTAAAACCGGCGTGAAGTAGTGGCCCTTGCCACTGCGTTTCTCATTAGGTAATGCCGGGCCCCGGTGCCCTTCATCTCCACCTTAAAGGCTGGCAACGCACCTGTGGCTCCTCTGGTGTTGCATGGGGTCGTGGGCGGCGGTGATCACTTGCCATCAGGTGACCCGAACGCTCGTTTGCCTTGTCCTCTTCCATAAAAAAAAAAAAAATGCATAGTAAAAATATATATGAAAATAATAAATAAATTCCTTCACATTAAGTCAATTATTCAAGTTAATTATTCATATGGTCGCGTTTCAATCAATAAGCGATTCCACACTCTATTAAAACTGTTCACGCGCGTCAGCTTTGAAGGTTTGCTTTTATATTTATTGTTTTAGGCGCAACCTGCCCCAACGCATCTTATAAATAACAAGGTTTTTTAAATGATAGCTTAGTAATCATTATTTTTAGGATTCCGTACATTTTAAGGAAAAAGGACCCTTATATGATCACTTTGTTGTCCTTCCCTCTGTTTGTCTGTCTGTCGAGGGCCTTTATCTAAGGAAAGCTTAGAGTTAGACACCGATCTACGGTTCCTTGGTAACCTGAAAAAATCGGATCGAATATTTACCTAAATAAATGGCCGCGTCTGTCGCATATTTCGATACTATAAGAAGAATCAAAATCAAACGGGTACTTCACGTTCATCTAGAATTATGAAATTTGGCAATTGTAGTCTACAGGTGGTAGTGGTTCAGGTATATTATCCACTATTTTATTAACCTTATATATAGCTTTGTTTTAAAATAATAATAATTTATCATATTGTTATGTAACTAATGTAAACTGGATAAGAATGTGCGTTTACCTTGAACCGTTGACGTGTTCTTGATATCTTCATAATATAGAACCTTGTAGGTGTAAAAATTATTTATTTGTCTTATTTTCTTTCTCAGAATATGCATCCAACCGACACTTGTTGTTTCTGCCTCTCAACCGGCAGGATAGGTGGAACACCTATGGCTGCACTTTGAAACATTGCATACCATATATTACGTATATTTGATTCATTCCACGTCAATTTTGTTTTTCAATACTATGGAAAATGGACTTACTTCTTTTCGTAAACATAGAGATATATTCAAATTAATGTTTAAGTTTATAATTTCACAGGTTTTTTTTATTGTAATAAATTATTAAGTGACGCAGTAACACTAAACCAAGGACGTGACTCCACACGAAGTAAATAAGTTAAAACAAAAAAACCATATAAAAACTTATATAAAGAATATAAACTTATGGACGCACCGTTCAAATCCCGCGGAGATCAATTTTTTAAAAGTATTTATCTTTTCTTTTTAAAATGATTATAATTATTTTGTTCATTTGAGGGACATTCCATTCGAGGAAACGAATTATTATTTATTAATAGTTCCATTTTTTCCCTCAACAAGGCAACAAGGCGTAGAGTTACGCCACTCAACACGCAATGTCTCGAAAAATTCGGCGGAAAGTCGATAACGGAGTATCTTAGCACTAGGTTCCCTTTGCCCGCCTTGCTGTATCTGTGTGCGGGATGCAACGTTCATATGTTCATTTCTGTGTTTTGAAAAAGCAAAGCGCAGCGAATACCGGAGTATTAATATACCTCGCGACGCGCGCGCTGTCGAGCGCATTAAAGTTCAGAGTGGAAAAACGATATTTATTTGTGGATGTAAATTATGATTTAATAAAAAAATCATATAGTAACAAAGATTTTCGATAAGTTTAGTAAAGTAACACAAAGTCAGCGCGTGCGAGAAAAGAACGTTCTATATGTTAAGTCTATGGGACACATTTTATCAATTATCTCAAAAATTACTATCACGATTTGGCTGCTTTTCAGTCCAGGATAAACTAACGTCAACTCATAGATGTATAATAGCTCGAAAATAGTAGGAGGAGTAGATTAAAAAAGAAGTTGAAAATTTGAGCAGTAAAGAGCAATAATATTCTCCACCCAAACTGCTACGCGAAAAAATAGGTACAATTTGAAAACCCAAGTATACCTAATATACACAGTGTTATGGACGTTACTTAGTTCATAAAAAATGTATTTTAAATAACTTTTAGTGAAACGTAAGCTAAATTATAGTTTAATCTCTCGTCAATCTCATCCAAAGTCACGGCCGCGGTTCTTACGTGACCAATCGTCTTTATGTAAAAAAATACGGAAAACATGCAACTTATAATATATGTTTTTCTAGATAGCGTAATTTATATAGATGATTCTACTGAGTTTAAACCATGTTTGTAATAACTAATTAGTTATTATTTTTTTCAAAAAAATGTCATCCGAACAAAAAAAATTTAAGTATTTTATAATAATAATTTGGATCTAAAACTCATCTCAATAAGGAAGTGACACAGTGACTGACATTTTTAATTAAAAATGTCAGTCACTATCTTTAGTAACCAATCGACACGTACAACACGTATGAGAACAACTCGCGTCGCCGCTATCTATGTAGATATCGCTTTATACAAAAGCGTATATTGTAAAACATTCTACTGTTATGTTCATTTTATTGATTTAATATAAATATTATTTTTAAAATATACCTACAAACATATATATAATAAATAAATAAATATAAAAGAAAGTATTAAATAGGTATCGAACCCACAACCGTCGCGCTTACAGTTGCACTATTGTGTCCCTGCGTCTCCACGGCCGCGACTTTTACAATTAACATTTTGATATATATAATTGCAAGAAAATTTCCATATTTTTATAATTGTTGTTTTTAAATGTATAATTTTTATTTATTTGCAGTTAAAATATACAAAATAGCATAAATTATAAGAAAATAGACATTCTATCTTTATTCTTAGTCGTTTCATTTAGGATAGGAAGAAGGAGGATGGCGATCTAATAGTTTTAAAACAATCCGATCGCATCAGAACACTTTGTTTTCCACTTTCCGTCGAATTCTGGAGGCTTTGCGTGTTGAATGGCGACACTTAATGAGGCGCGGCCTTGTCTCGTTAATATTGTCTTGTCTTGTCACTATTAAATATTTCATTTTCTCGAGTGGGATTCGAATCCACAACCTGTCGCGTTTACAGTCGCGCCCCTGCACGACTGGCCTCTTAGAATATTAATATAAAGTACATAAAAATGGATATAGTAAGTTGAAATCCAAGCTGATCCCTGAAACACTGCAAATTCTAATAATCGATCTTTGATATTAATTACAAAAAATCCCACCTTGACCCACAAATATTGGTACCGTAATTGTCCCTTATCGTATCATGCCTTATCACGGTATCACTGATAACAGTGAGTCAGATGGGCGTCGCGCACACATTGCCACTTCGCCAGATATTTACTATATGAGACTATATACTATTTTAGCTATTGTCTTCTGAAAGACAACTAAAATTTATCAAATTATATTTTTTTGACTCGGTTTCTGTAATTTCAGTGCCAAAAATTGTGTTGTTAGAGCAAGTAGTATAAATTTATCTTAAAATATATAATAAATTTATAATTAAGATACAAAATGTTGAGAAAAACGTGGAACATTAATTAGAAGATTCAAGAATTGACTATTGTTTGTGTTTGGTAGGCGTCGATGTGTAGTTGAATGTGTGTGTATTTAAAATTGGTTCTAAGATGAGCATAAAGCGAGTAGAGGCGGATGTGGAAGAGAACGGAGGGAGGATAAGAGAGAGCGCTTGTTACTTTTGCGGAGAAATGTTCGAAACGGGCAAGCTACAGGTTAGTTAAAAAACAATTAATAACATAGATATCAAGTGATATGTTTTTAATATTTGGGATTTTTTTTTAAACACTTCTATTTTTTATATTAATATAAATTGAACGTAGTTCTTAACACTAGGTTCCCTCTGTCTACCCTGCTGTATGCGGGATACAGCGTGAAACTGATTTTTTTTTCTTATTATTAACTGTTAAATAAAAGCGCTTATAAATAATTAAAATTGAGATAAAAAAGTGTTATTAACATTGTTAATTTGGTAAAACCAAAATAACGTATTTATATGAAAATTTTACTCAAAAACTTGCTTTACTCATGGTATTTACCAACTTAAAAAGTATAATATTATATTAATCTATATTTAAACTGTAGTCGACATATAATATTAAACATTCAACTATGTGATATTTTAAACTGATAGTACTATTTTCTTCACGCTTCACGCTTCAATCCACATATCGCGGGGTAGGTACAGAGAACATAGTGTTAAGTCGCTAAGTTTCCCACTTTTCCCATATGATTTTCCCGGTTTCATTGTATATCTATGATTGGGATATCGCATGTTACGACAAGTACAATGTAATCTTCAAATTCACTATAAATAAAACTTTAGTTATTTAATATTTTAAATCAAAAAGTATTATCAGTAGTATCAATTTTCTTCGATAATATCGAATATCGATATCGATTGTATTAAGAATCGATATCGATATTGATAGAAAATCGAAAATAAAATAATACAGAAGTTATCTTTGTAGATAACTCGAAGGTTTGCGAAGGAATGCATGATACGATAACACGCTTTAGAATATTCGATATTGATAAACTACATTGTTACTGATACATTTACTACGCAAGAGTAATTTTATAATTGTATAAACACATTATCGATTTTTTTCATGTTAGCTGGCCTCTTTAATTGAAAATCTTCTATTATAATATTTCAGAATCACCTGAGACAATGCGGGAGCATCTTAGAGCAGTGTCCGCTGCGCTGCGGCGCGTGGATACAGCGCAAGCACAGAGACGCGCACGTCAAGGAATGTCCGCAAATGGAGAAGGTAATGTTAAACGTAATAGCCTTACATAAAAACGAACAAATATTTTAATATCGCTGCAAAATATTTTTATTTTGCCATATCTGTTTCCGGTCTGGGATGTAATGTTATAGCGTAATTTGAAATATATTGGCGACCCTGGCTTTTTTATATCTCTTAAAAAAAAACTTCACTCTTTTTTGCGTATTACTGGGTAAGTTTAGGATTTTTTTAATATTTGAGACGGAGTATCTTAACATATTAAACGGTCTCAATTCTCGAGACTGTGTGTTTTAAAAATGCGCAAGTCAACGCCGCATTTCGTCAACCGGGGGCATACAATCAAAAATTAATGAAATGTCACATCCCGCAACCGGCGCGCTTACAGTGACTCCCACTGTCAACATCCCGAATAAGTTAAAATTAATTATATGTTTTTTTGGCAAGTAGGTCCCGTTTTCGCTTGTGTGTGCCGACAGCATTTTTTTAAATTTATATTTCCATTTATTACTCTGGTGTTGACGAAAAACGCGGCGTTGAATTATGACACTCAATACGCAACGCCTCCACAATTCAGCAGAAAGTGGGGTGGACTTAACACTATGTTCCCTCTGCCTACTCTACTGATTTAATAATTAAAATTGAAAAAGAAGTTTCTCATTTTTTTCGTAATATCAGAGCCGCAACGTCTCCTCACCCAGTCACGTTCGAGTATCGGACCCGGTGCCGCCCGTCCCTGTGGTCGTCAACCACACTTGGAACGCCAGAGACATCTCTATAGAGGAATGCGTGGCTTTTCTTGAGAAAGAAGTGGCCGCTATTAAGTATGTAATCAATATATTGAAAAATGAGTCTATCAGGGTATGTGAAAAAAAATGTCAAGCTATTATTGTTTAATACGTTTCCAGACTCATTATTACTGAAGAATCCAGTCAACGTGACATTCAGTCGACAGAATTAGAAAATATTCGATCCAAGCTGGTCTTAGTTGAGGAACGTTCTCAGCGCTTTCTCTCCACCATAGTGTCTCTTCGGGCGTCTGTCGACGATGAGGCGGAGAGAGGTGCCAACTGGGCTGCTCAGTTTAAACATGACCTTTCTAATGTTCAGCTGGCCTTACAAGTATTTAATAATTATATTTTCTATGAAATATTACCATGCTTAAATATCAATTAAACTAGATAAAGGCGCAATTTAAAAGACATAAAAGTTATTCGAAAGTATCCCAATCGAAGTGTAGAGGTTAATTTCTTTTGACTTTTCCGTATCAATTCAATCAATTATTTGTATTTCCGGATTTATTTACCTACACACAAGTACATAATAATATGTACACAAAAAACTAAAAGGGTAGAAATAATTCACAAATATCATTGTCTTCTAGGATTTTCATAAGATCTTTTAAATAATATTGGCAATTCAATACATTTGGGTACTAGGCGTAAAATTTTGAATAACCTTGCTACTTATCAAACGAATCTACTTACTATCTTTAATTTCCCACCATTTTAATGGTGACCCTTAAAATCCAGGAGCTGCAGAGCCAGCAGCTGAATACCGTAATGAGGCTCGAGAGTGCGATCAGCAGCATCGTGCATGAACAGAATGAGAGGGAATTGCTAGAACAAGCGTTGACACAACATGATAATAGGATACGGACTATACAAAGTTTAGGTTAGCTTAAAAAACGTATTTAAATAGAAAGGAATATTGTTACACTAGGTATAGTACTCGTATATAAATTTAATAAATATAATTCGCCTGTTGAAAATGGTATGGAGATCTCTTGAAAATACGTGGAACGATTGTAGTAGGTTCCTATTGAAAGTTAAATAGAATTAAAAAAAAAACAGCTTCCTGCCATTTTCTGCATAAAGTGGAGTAAACAGAGGTTACCTAGGGTTACGATTTTGGTTGGTTCCGCCCCCCCCCCCCCGCCCTATTTAATTTTCATTGAACCTCATTCAAATATATATTAATCACTCAAAAATTTTAAACATTTAATATTGAAATTCAATTTTCAGAAGAAATAATAGAGTATATAAAACGAACAGTAGAAGAGGAGAGAGAAAGAAATATCGAGAGTCGCGCGATGCTGGAGAATGAGCTAATGGAAGCAAGACGAACGTCGGAGCAGATCACACAACTTGCAGCTTTGAGGATGCAGATAGAAAATGCTGCGACTGGGGAGAGACCGGTCTATATTTTTATGCATTTTACCTATTGTTATTGTATTCTAATTGTGAAATCATTTTGTATTAGAAAAAATATTTAAATGATAATAAAAACTACGCGTTGCAGGGCTACTGCTACGTTTGATTTTTTATACATTTTACAAATGAGTATCATATAAATAACAAATATATAAATGTTTTATGGAAAGAACTATATACATTTAGTTTAAATATATAGCTTTATTAGTTAAAACTATTCAAAAATTTGATGAGACATCTTGTTATGGTAAAACTTTCTTTTTCTATTGAATATAATATATATATATATATATATATATATATATATATATATAAAGATGGGTTCCATTTAATGTAGAAGGTCTCTCAGAGGCGGGAGCATAATTATGACAAGAGCAAAGAACCAGATTTTGTGATGCCTTTAATAGAAAGGAAGTATAAGATCTGCCTTTTCTGCTATAAGCGAGAAACGCGTTAATTAAAACGTATTATAAGTATATATACATAATAATAATAAGTTTTTTAATTTTTCCAGGCGATAGACCGTCTAGCAGTACTAGAAGTGGCGACAGCTGACGCTCGTGCAGAAGCTGCAGAACATGGGACGAGGATGGACATCGTATCACGAGATCTTAGGGCGTTGACCAAATCTTACCACAAGATACGCAGTGAACTGGCTGACTTTCAAGCTCGGATCAGTTTAGATAGTCCCGAATTTGGTGGAGATAACGGTTTGAATATCGTTCATTTTCATATTTTTGCTTTTGTTTTAGGATTATATTTATGATTTGTTAAGCAGATGACCTTTAAAATTACGACAATTGTTATAAATTTTATATTTAAATTCCATAAATGTGGAATATTTTTATTTACAAAATACATTAAGTATGCACCTAAATGTTCAGTGCGTTAGCGTTCATTTGTACGTGAAAGAAAGTGTAGAACGGAAGGAAAGTGGAGAACGGAAATGTATAATGGGAACAAAGTGTCTTAACACTAGGTTAACTCCTCTTAATGATTCAAGTATAGGGCCAATTAATTACACATTATTATTTCCAGGTCATTTAATATGGAGAATCGATAACTTTACTTCTCGTATGAAGGAAGCTAAAGAGAGCGACGCAGTACTGACGAGCCCTCTTTTCCGGACTAGTAAATATGGATATACACTAAAGGTAAAATGTATCTAATGTCCGTATACTTAGAAACTAAACTAAACTATGTTTGTAAATAATTAAATTAAATTATTATTTACAAATATAATTAAAACTAAATTATATTTGAATCTCGTGTTGAGGCATTGCGTGTCGCTGCGCTACGACGGCGTCATTGCTTACAGAAAGTGTAATTATTGGTTAGTTGTTACAAAGTGGATTAATTAATACCAAAGCTCCAAATTAGACACTTAACACTTAAAATATTACTCACGGTAAGACCGTAATTAATAGTGAATAACCTTGACACGAACAAATCCGTTTAAAGCTAAAGTCCATGCCGTCCCGTCCCGCCTAGTAAATATGAACTGTACTTCAATAGTATATAAGGCTTACGATGAATTTTGTATAATTTCCAGGCGGAGATAAACCTCAACGGTATAGGGAAGTGGAAAGGCCGTCACATCACCAGCACGGTGCGACTGGTCGCCGGCCCGTACGATCCGCTGCTTGAGTGGCCCTGTGACCTCAATGTTAGCATAATACTGAAGGATCAGCCAGCTAATCGCAGTCAGGTAACATACGTAAAGAGTGAAAAGATATTTACGCAAGAATATGCAAATTAATATATGGACATTATATTATATACTAGTGACGTGTTTTTTCTTAGTATAAAAATATATTTATTATTTAAAAACACATGGTCTTGAAAAGGAATAAAATTAGTTAAGACCAAGAAACATAGCCGGTGGTGTATCAAACATCACAAAAAAGATGGAGTATCTGTGAGCCTGTAATATATTAAATAATTTTAATATACCAAAATCTTTATATTACAGGCAATGGATATAGTAAAAGCATTGGATCTTCGTCGGAAATCATCGTCCAAACGCCACGACTACGACGAAGACGAAAAGACTAGATCCACTGAGGCCTTGGACAAAGGAATATTGCAGTTGAAGAGACAATACATTTTCATTCCCCACACAAGTTTAGACAAGTTCGAATATGTAAAGAATGACGTTATGTTTTTGGAATTTATTGTTAACCAATAGCTGGTTATGGTAGTTGAAGTTACAGTTGCAGTTTTACACTGTTTCCAGCAAACCAGGGAGACAAAGAGTGGAGGGTCTGAGCACACTCCGGTTCCCTAACTAGTTACCTAATAAAATAAAATAACTAACTCGTTTGCTGTAACTTCCTAGTGCTTAGAATGGGATGTATAACTTTTTCTAAATTGTTTTCTAAAAAATAATATATATTAAACATATTAATTTGTATTAAGGCATTAATCTATTGTAGTAGATAAATAGAAATAAACAAAACTACTCATTTCTGTCAATCAATTCTGCAATGTAACACAACTTTTCAGAATAGTTAATTTTATATAATTTATAGAATTATAGTTTAATAAAACTAAAATGACAATAGAAATAATTAACAACCACATTAAAGTATATTATGTTAAATTAGATGTAATAATTATATAAATGAATTAAAATGTACTAAATGTGACTAATATATCCACCTTGTAATATTCTTTAAATGAATTTATAAAAAGGTATCTTTTTATTTATAACTAGCGATCCGCTTGCAGCTTCGCCCGCAATATGTCGCGGCCATCCTTAAGTTATCTAAATTTAAAAAATCTAAAGTTAAATCTACACAGGCATCTAGTGCTAACTTCAGGGTAGCCACAACTTGTTGACCGTACTACAAGCGATTATTTATTTAATAAGCTGAACATAGTTATAAACAAATCATGAACCTATTCGTATTTTATATTGAGGCCGTAACCAAGCAAATGTCTCTGCAAGTGAGTAACAGAGTGTCTTAAATCTAGGTTACCAAATTCGCTCTGCCTACTCTGCTATGTGAGCGATACAGCGAGAAACTATCTATAACATCAATAATAAAATCCACAAAAAAACCAATAGAGTATTAAAATTTTTAATCATCTCCAAATACAAAGGAGTAAATAAAAATCCACAAAAAAACCAATAGAGTATTAAAATTTTTAATCATCTCCAAATACAAAGGAGTAAATATATGGCAACATTTACATAAGTATTTCACACTTATTATATTTATTTAAATATAATAAAAAAATACATTTTATTTCTAATCTACGGAAGAATACAAAAAGCAGAATTGAACCTGCATTCTATCACTTTTATAATAAAACAAGATATACTAAAAAAAATAATGAACAACAGTATAACAAAGTATTTTTTAACATTCATTTACTATTTAAACACAACATACATTAGAAAATAAAAAAATTAAAGAAATTACATTGTTTTTCAAACATTTAAAATATATTTGTTGTTCTAAATAACTAATCTTAAGTAATATACTAAAATCTAACCCACAACCAACCTTGGTTTAGAGCAGAGACTTGTACTGAGCTAGGAATTGTTCCTCATCCGCTAGTGACGC